>ML280601.1:8569-59201 GCA_005239495.1 Nicotiana undulata
GTATTTTACAGAACATAAACCACTTAAAAAAACATCCCACACGATCTGGAACCACCAAAAACTCAGCAACAACAAGAAGAACAAGAAACTTACTAGCGCGACGAGATTCCCGACACTTGATGTGTGTTGTTTGCCCTTTGTTTGGGTCTTGGATCATGAGATAAATTTGAGAGAGTGTTTTTAGGTTTCTAAGGTATGAATATACTGAAAATTAATGACTAAAAACGGGGTTGAGGCATCTTATATATATCCATATGTCTCAAACCACCTTGTGGGTCCCATAGAGAGCTGCTTGGCGCAGTCTCGCTAACACGCGAATATCTCTCTACTCCGATGTCGTATAAATGAAAGGTTTAATGCGTTGGAAACTAGACTCATAGATATTAAATTTGGTTGGTAGATCATCTAATAATTCCAAGTATATTGGAAGAAAATATCAGTTACATTTGACCTAACTTTCAGCACATTATGAATGTAACTTGTGAAGACCTTTGCCAACTTTTGTCCCACAACTTGTTTTACTTCAAAACGTAGCACACGAATATCATATGACAAACATAGCTCATAGCATAACCTTCTTATCCTGTAATGAACCATAGTCTCACCCTAAATTATATGTTGTAACATTCAAAACTCGTCGACTTTAGACGAAACTTATTTTCTTCAATTGGTTTAGCTTCTAAGCTTTCCAATCCTATTGGTACTCATTATTCAAGATCTTAAGTATTTGTAACCTCCAAGGTAACATTATTAACTTACTATATATGATTCCAAATATAATCTTATTTCTGAGCTTACATCAATTGACTTACGATGTACTCTCACGTACGAAAACATGGGGTGTAACAGTTTTGATGTTTTTTCTGTATTTGGATTATTTAAGGGTTGTAATACAGATATTTTAGTTTGATTGCTTTGATTTGATGTTAACTCTTTTATCCTTTCAAATTCAATGAAACGACATTCTATTTTCTTAGTAAAATTCTATCTTTTCCTTTTTTCCTAAATTTTGTTAATTTCTTATCCTTTTCAGTTTCTTTAATGCTGGCTTTAAAAAACATGACATGCATGCGGAATTCATGCCTAGATCTTAAAAAGTTGTCTAATCTCTAAATAATGAATCAAGAAGTTGAGATTCCCTCTCTCCTAATCAATGTTGAAGCAGGGATCAAAGACATTGATTGGGTCAAGTCCCGATTGGAATAGTTGAGTTTAATTGATGAAAAGTGTTTGGTGGCAGTTTGTTTTGGTCAATTATACCAACAAAGAATGGCACATGCTTACTACAATAAAGTGCGCCCAAGACAATTTGAGGTAGGAAAACTTGTTTTGAAATGTATCTTTTCGCACCAGGAAAAGCAAAAGGAAAGTTCGCCCAGAATTGTCAAGGTCCTTACCTCGACAAGAAAGTATTATCAAAAAGAGCTCTACACTTGGCAGATATATAAGGAAAGGTGATTGATATATCCGCCAATGCGGATGCGGTCAAGAGATACTATGTATGACATAACTCTGTTAGGGCATTTTCATAATTAGCATTCACAGGTTGGGATGACGAAAGGCTATCATTCTCGCTACCCAAACACTGGTTAACCCTAGTTAGTCCTTTGAAGCCTTGTTTATATTATTTCTTTATTTTCCCCTCTTTTGGAACCAATGTACTTTAAAAATAAAGCCTTGTTTCCCCTCATGGGTACCATAAGGCAATATTGAGTTGAGAGAAAGACAAATGAGAGAGTCTTATTGGTGAAAACCCTCACAGGCACTATAAGGAGATAGTGAGTTGAGAGAAAGACAAATGAGAGAGTCTTATTGGTGAAAACCATCATAGGCACTATAAGGTGATAGTGAGTTGAGAGAAAGACAAATGAGAGAGGTCAATTGGTGAAAATCCACAAAGGGCGTCATTGATAGATTTAGGCCTTCATATATCCCGACACAAGCATGGTTAAGACAAAGAACTCAGTTTCAAAATGAATTTTACAACGGATTTTGAGAATTAGACAGTTCGGACGGATCGGGCATCCACTCCAAAGTGCATGTCATGTTCATTGAAGTCAGCATATTCCTCCAGATAAGTCCTTTTTATTTTTATTTTTTATCTTTGAAAGGTACACTTCTTGATTAAGTTGTAATACCTATTAGTTCATCTTCTTGTTTTCTTTTGTACTATTCTTTAGAGTCCTTTTCAGTCTAATTTCCTCAAAGCAAAGCAAAGAAAAGGCCCCAAAATTGGTTATTGTTTTCCTGTTATATGAAGCAAGACTTTCTGGGCATGACAACACAGGCAAAGGCATAAAGCCACCTTTGATTTTCACTAAGGTGCAAAAAGGCTTGAAAGACGGAACAATGTGTCAAGGGTCGACAAAAGTTACTCAGTTAAAAGTTGTTCTGGGAGCAAGGTTGTTTGCACCATAAACACAAATGGTGATAGGCACAAAATAGTCAGGTTTTGATGTTGAGAAAGAAGATCTCCGGGAAGTAATGACAGAATCTCCTGCCAATTTGTACGACCATCGATGGAGTCAGTGTTTCTAATAATTGTAATGGACGCAAGGTCAAGTCGCTCAAGAAATCAAGGCCNCAAAATAGTCAGGTTTTGATGTTGAGAAAGAAGATCTCCGGGAAGTAATGACAGAATCTCCTGCCAATTTGTACGACCATCGATGGAGTCAGGGTTTCTAACAAGTGTAAGGGACGCAAGGTCAAATCGCTCAAGAAATCAAGTCCACAAACCGACCACCATTTTAAAACTAACAAAATTTTCTTTGTTCAGAACAGGAACAAAACAATTTTAGGAAACATATCGTGAAAAGACGAACACCACCAACTGAAGTTCTCAAATCCTTAGTTTTCTTCTGATATACATGTAATCATGTTATTCTTAGATTCATTATAGGGAATCTATACCCTATCTTCAACACAGGGTACCACATCCCCTGGCTGCATCACTTATTGCCAACACGGGGTACTTTATTCCATGGTTGTATTTCTCATTGCTAACATAGGGTACGGCATTCCCTAGTAGAATCTCAGAGTGCCACGAGCCTCATCTTATAGCCAACAAAGGGTACTACATCCCCTGGCTGCCTTGCTTGTCACCAACATAGGGTACGACATTCCCTAGTAGCATTTCAGAGCGCCACAAGCATTATTTTGTTGCAAACATAGGGTATGACATTCCCCAGTAGCATCTCAGAGAGCCACGAGCCTCTTCTCATTTCTAAACACAGGGTACTACATCCCCTGGTTGCATTTCTTATTGCTAACATATTGTACTACATCCCCTAGTTGCATATTTTTTTATTTTATTTTTTGCCTACATAGGGTACAACATTCCCTAGTAGAATCTCAGAGAGCCACGAGCCTCATTTCATTGCAAATCACAGGGTACTACATCCCCTGACTGCATTACTTTTTGTCAACATAGGGTATAACATTCCCTAATAGCATCTCAAAGTGCCATGAGCCTCATCTTATTGCCAACAAAGGGTACTACATCCCCTGGTTGCCTTCCATCATGTTAACATAGGGTACGACATCCCCTATTAAAAAAAAGGAGCTCATTTCTCTTTCAATTCTTCATTCTGCAATAGCAAATATAGTTTATTGTGTTTTTAATAACTCACAAAAATTTCCTAGTGCAAACTGGGCAGAATTTTTTTGTTTGTTTGTGACGGCTTGTAGATTTTTCTGCAAAGCGCAGATTGAATGTGCAAAAAATAAGATTTCGACTCTTGCTGGAGAAAATGGAAAGTTTGATCTCAATACCAGCCGCAACCAACTTCGACATAATGTATGCGGAGACATAGAGTATCAAGATCCATCTTTTCCTCATCTGATAAAGAAACAAGCCTGTGAGAATATTTCAAAGTCTTTTATATCAGAGAGCATCATGTTTTAGTCTAAAGTCAACGAAGGAAGCAAATCAAGAATCAACAACAAGACTCCAGATGTCATTTAGATAGGAATTTTGTAACTCTTAGATTTTAAGAGTATGCAATTTTATTTTTATTTTGATGTATAGTAGGAACCGCGGATCAGAACCTCAACGGAACTTCACTCGACTCTCCATCTAAGCGTACTCCATTATACTTCTTCCATTTGAACTACACGTGACCTGATTCTCCATCACTTTTTCTTTGAATTGTGTATGTTTATATATATATATATGTATTCAGATGTTGAAAAACAAACAGTCTTAATCATTCAGTGTTCAAATCTGCATACCACATCTTAATATTCAGACGTGCATTCAGATTCAGACGTCTTAATCTTAAAAAAACAAATGAGGCCTTAGTAGGTTCTATTTAAGAAAATTAAAAACTAAAAAAATATTCACATTCTTAGAATATATATATACCCAACTTCCCCACTTCCCCACTTCCCTACTTCACTCATGCCTCACCCCAACTCCTCCACAACTAACACACTACTATTTCCTCCTACCAACCCCGTTTCCCCACATTCTCACGTTAATACCCCAACCTCCAGAGCCCATATTAGTTTTTTTTAACTCTTTGGCACATGAGGGAAAAGGGGATCAGCTTTTTCTATTTAAAGAAAGAGAACAAAGACAAAAAAAAAAAAAAAAAGGGAAAAGGGAACGAAAAGAAGAGAAGAAGGAGGGAAGTCAAAAAACAAAACAAAAAAACTAGAGGGATTGGAGAGGAAAAGAACGGGAGAGAGAGTTTGACAAACATTTGGTTTCTTCAATTATTTAAAGAAACTTTAGAAAGAGAAAATGGAGTTTGAATAGGAGCAAAGGCTAGAGTGGGCGTTTTGGTTACTGTTTTGGTTCCGATTCCGAATTTTCGGTGGCCTTTGGTTGCTGTCTTTTTCATTTGAAATGTATGAAACTGAAGTTTGTACCCGTTTTTATTATTATTGGTAAAAGAAGCTTCATATTACAGGTTTTCTTCTAATCTTTTGCTTAATATATTTTAATGTGTTTATTGGAATATAAACTGTAGATAGCTATTTAAGAAGAGTTAAGATCTACGATGAAGTTGTTGTGTTTCACTAGTTTAGATTTCATTTATTATCTGAGCATTAGTTTAGTTTTTATATTTCTCTTAATCCTTGTAATATGTTTAAAAATATCATTTTCTAAATCTTTAGCATATCCTATTCACTGGTTTGAGGCTACCATATTCTTTCCTAGTTTTTTTTTGTTGTTGTTAAAATGGCGTTATTGTTAAATATCCAGAAAGTTATATATGATGTTGTGTTATTCATTAATAAGTAGTTTTTGAAGCTTAAAATCAAGTTGACCTTGTGTTCTTTAATGGCTATTAATTTACGGTAATATAATCTTTCATAAGAAAATTTTACTTTCCTTTAAAATTTTATGTAAGATCCTTATACCATGTATTGGATTTGGATTTTATTTTTGTCTTGCTTTTATGTTTTGTTTGGAATGTATACTGTTTAGTGTTGTAAAACTCACGAGAGAAGTGGGTGACATTTCATTAATTAGTATTTTTTTGTTAGTTTTATGTTGATCTTTCGTTTATTGTGATTAATAGTGAATATTTAAATTTTGTTGATTTGTGATTTAGTTTGTTATTTTTAATATTCTTTTATTTTAGCGTGTTCGAATTCTGATTTGAAGTTGCTAGACATGCATTCTTTTAATAAGATGATAACGATGCTGATAGAGTGGGTTTACCGGAGAATACAATTAAATAAGCCATGAACTAATTCAAGGCTCGTTGCAATGAGTAATAAAATAATAGTAAAATATACAATTAAATATCTAGAATCTAAAAGAGACAAAATAATTGAGATACTCTAAAACGCTATTAAAAACTTTAGATGTACTTTAAATATTAGTCCATGTGTTCATACCGAACCTTGGATTGATATGCTTAATAATAAAAGGATCATGTGCACATTCCGCGTCTCAATGCCTTTAGATTTAAAATAATTATGTTATAACCATGTGTACATTCTGTATCTTGGTTTAACATTTAATTTCAAAGAAGTACCTTGTATGCGTTCTGCATCTTAGTGAACCCAATTAATAAAATGTAATAATTAATGAAGCGGTAATAAATAAGCCATAGTTAATAAAATACAAGAACAACTGAAAATTGATTTAAGCCTTACATTAGTCAATAAAGCGACCGTACTAAAACTACGGGGCTTGAGGGGTGACTTATACCTTCCCCTCGGTCAACAAAATTCCTTACTCAGTCTTCTGTTTCGTAGACCATAAATTAGGAGTCAAATCTTCCTTTTGATAAGTGATTCAATAAAAAGGTGACTTGGAACACCAAAACTCAATTCCAAGTGGCGACTCTAATTAATAAATAATCCCTTTTCAAAGCGTCACTTTAATTGGAAAAACTCTTCTAACTCAACCTGGTAATAGGCTTGTGTGGTAAAAAAGAGGTGTGACACAAACTGAGTAGAACCATGATAGAATACTTGGAGTGCAAATTCAGTGAGACCCATGATTCAGACGTAGAGGTTAAGCTTGATGTCCAAGTTATTCCCAAGAGAGCGAGTTTTAAGTATCTCGGGTCTATTATCCAAGGTAACGGGAAGATTGACGAAGATGTCACACATCGCATCGGAGCGGGGTGGATGAAGCGGAGGCTCGCTTTCGGTGTTCTGTGTGATAGGAATGTGCCGTTAAGAATTAAGGGTAAGTTCTATCGAGTGGTGGTTCAACTCGCTATGCTGTATGGGGCTGAATGTTGGCGAGTCAAGAACTACCATGTGCAGAAGATGAGAGTAGCAGATATGTGGATGTTGAGATGGATGTGTGGGTGTACCAGGCGAGATAGGATTAAGAATGAAGCTATCCGGGACAAAGTGGGAGTAGCCTCCGTGGAGGACAAGATGCGAGAGTCGCGACTGAGATGGTTCGGACATGTTAGAAGAAGAAGCATGGATGCCGCTGTTAGGAGGTGTGAGAGGTTTTCCATGGAGAGTTTGAGAAGGGGTCGAGGTAGGCCTAAGAAGTACCGGGGATAAGTAATTAGGCAGGACATGGCGTTGTGTAACGGCCCGGTCGGTCGTTACGTAGAACCTGCATTATATTCACTGTTATTGCTTTGTCATAGGTTGGTTATACTGTTTATGATGTGTTAGAGTTGGTAGGCTCGGAATCAGAATGGTTGTAGTGAGAATTGAGATACTTAGCCTCTAAAATAGCTTTAAAATGGGAAAAAGTCAACTGAGAGTTGACTTATTGGTAAACGATCTCGGAATGCGTATTTTATGGCTCGGATAGCTTCTTTAGGTGATTTGTAACTTAGGAGTGTGTTTGGAATATTTTTGTGATGTCCGGTGTAGAATTAGGCTTGAATTGGCAAAAGTTAGTTTTTGGTGATTTCTGGTCGGCAGTGAAAAATAGGCTATCGGGGTCGGAATGGAATACCGACAGTTGAAATAGATTCGTAATGTTTTTTTTGGATATGTATGCAAAATTTCAGGTCAATCGGATGTGTTTTGGATAGTTTCGACATCGTTGGTGGAATTTAGAAATTTCAAAGTTCATAGGCTTGAATTTGATGTGATTTTGGTGTTTTCGTGTTGTTTTTGGTGTTTCAAGGGCTCGACTAAGTTTGAATGGTGTTATAAGGTATATTGGTACGTTTTGTTGAGGTCCCGAGGGTCTCGGGTGAGTTTCGGGTGGTACTTAGTATTTGATTCATAGATATTATTATGACATTAGCAGAGTTAGTTCATTTCGTAGATGCTCGTGATCGGTTGACTCCAGTCTTGAGGGATTAGTTTAGACTGTTGAATTATGTTATAATTGCTTAAAGACTTAAAGAAAAATGTTAATTGCTTAGTTTGCTGATTATTATTGACTTTCAAAATATTATAATAGAATAAATGTGTAGTTATGTGATGGTTGGCTAGCCTAGTTCCACGATATGCGCCATCACGACCTATTAGGATTTGGGGTCGTGACACGTTGCTTTAACTCACTGAGGACGTGACACTTGATAAGAGGGTGTGGATGTCGAGAATTAAGGTAGAAGGTTAGTAGGTAGTTTATAGTGTTCACTGGTAGGCTTAGTAACATGCATTTCCCTTCATATTCTTAGATTTTTATTACGATATGTGGTTTCGTTCGCCTCAGGTATTGTATTCCCTGTTGCTATTATTGGATACTATTATCCTTTATTACGGTATGTGATTTTTATTTTTATTTTTTTTCTTTCATCTTTCTTCCTTCCTTGCTTCCCTCTTCTTCTTTTCCTAAGCCGAGGGTACATCCTCTCTACCTGCATTAGGTAGGGGTAAGGTCTGCGTACAGACTACCCTCCCCAGACCCAATATGTTAGGATCGAACTGGGTTTGTTGTTGTTGTTATTGTATTTCATCACCTTATTTGCTACCTCATCCATACAATTTCCTTTCCGTCTTTCATCTAATGTTGCTAATCACGCTTCAAAATATGGAAGGTGATTTTTGCATGTGATTCTTTGAGAAAAAGAACCTTATTTATTTGGTTTTTCAATTTTTATATGTATTTGGCTAGTTTTGGTTAGTCTATGACTAATGGATAAAAAATGGTAAGTTAAAACTTACTTGGAACATTTGTGTAAGTTTCCCTAATTAAAAGGTAAACCAAAAATTGGGTATAGATGCAAATGCCCTAATCTAGATTTCAAACTCACACGGCCCACTGCCTTCTGGCCCAATTAGCCCCTTTCAACAGATAGCGCAAATCTAGTTAGTTGGGTGTCCGTCGGATTCCGCCCTCCAATTCTATATAGTCCCAAAATGAGGGGCTCCTTTCTATTTCTTCATATTCTCTCTCCGGCAAATATCGAGTTGTAAGTAAATAAAACCCTAATCCCTTTTCCAATTTTGAGTTCCCTTTCTTGGGAAAATTTATATTAATTTGAAAATTTCATGCCATTCTTACCATCCAAATATTGATTTAAATTTTCAACTATTTCGAATGTTTTAGTAATCAATTGATTTAAGATTCCCGTTGATTCCTAATCAATCTGTCCTAATATTTACTTTGTGGTTAATATAATAGACACAGCTCACAAGATTATTAATTATCAGCACACTTACATTATGCCTGAGAGATTGTATGATAGTGTAGGAATAGGTGTGAGATTTTGAGAATCGCGAAGTTTTTTTGAAAAAGACAAATTATTGAGTAGTGAAATTATACACACTTCAATGGAGCGGAACGGATATTGAGGATTTATATAGTCGGCCTCAAGTAGTTTGTAATTGAGGGGCGGTTGATGTTGTCATTGTACTTAATATTGGCTGCCATAATATGTGCCTGTCCACACTTTGGGTTGTGTATAATGGTTTATCTTGATATGGAGGAGAGAATGCAGTTTAAGTTTCCGGAGAAAATCATTTGAACCACTTATCCTAAAGTAATTTTGTAATTCCTGAGGTAAACCAGGGGAAGTTTTGTTATATGAAATGTTATGGCAACTGTACAAACTCAAAATGTTGATTGACTCTGGCATATACTAGAAGTTTTTGCACATGCAGTTGTATTGGTGTTTGTCAACTTAGTTTATTCTGTGGTCATATGTTTACTAGTTTAGTGGGGAGGGCTGAGAATCAAAGGCTTAGGCAAAGTGTTGTTTTTGCTGATTATCTGTAGTTGCAATATTTTTGATTGCTATCCTTCTATTTGTTTGTTTTTCCTTTTTTATAGTATACTATTTAATTTGTGGCATCTTGTGTTCTGCTTTGTGGCTATATGCAAGCTGCTAATATATCTTCTCTTTGAAGGTCCTTTTATATTAAAGTGACAGTAACTGTATAGTCGTGATGGATCTTGATCTCAGAAAGTTTGGTGGAGGTATGTTTGAGGGTATTAAACTTCTTACAGTATTTGCTCCTAGATTGTTTTTCCCCTTTGCTTCAATAATGTAATACTTTTACGCGATGAAATGCTTGTTTGTAGACCAGAATGCTATTATTTAGTGGAGCATTTTTTTATAGCACGTCTGACATTTATTATCTTTTCTAATGAATGTCTGAGAACTTTATTATTCTGTCGACTTTCTGGTTTGATGATGATTACGAAGGTCATCAAAACTAGAAGTTTAGAGAAAACCTTGCTTGGCGCAAGATCAAAACTTTTCCGTCAGGAGACTAACTTGTCGTCAAGATATATTTTGAATGATCAACTTGTGGTCAAGATATAAGCATGACCCACTCTGCTAATATTTAATTAGTCACACTCATGAGATCCATTGTTACATGTACTTATAGAGGCAATTATCTAGTGTTCTATTGCACGCCTCCTCCAGCAAGCACTTCTATTGCCAATTTTATCTAAAGTAACCATCTTTTCTTCCATTGAAGTATGCAGAAGACTTATATATGATACCCCGTGTTTTTCCCGGATACTCTATGTTTCTTTTTTCATTTTAATGATCTGGTAATACCTTCCAGAGAAGTGGCTCAAAACATTATTAGCTTTCTTCTTTATAAACAATCTCAAATCATTTTCCTACTCATTGATAGTGTAGCAGAACTCTATAAAATAGTGGTTAAGAAGCTGGAAACTGTATTGTCTGAAATAAATTTGTTCTTCAACTTTCAATCACCTCCTTTGGTGGAAAATCTCCTTTTTGATTGATCATATTACTATATTCACTGTCTATCAGAGCGTCACGATGAGAAAAATGCTCGTGAGGTTTAAACCAGTGATAGAGCAGAATTGGAGCTTCAAAATGCTTCTGATCATAAACAGATCAGTTGATGAAATTTGTTGAAAGTCTTAAGTTGACTGCTCTAACACGTGTTACTGCCACGATTTGTTAGATATTGGTTTTCTGGGATAGCCTCTGTCATCATTCTGTTCATGATAAGTCTCGAGCAATCATAAGGATGTTCTGATATATCAATGTTTAACTTTCCTCATGGCACATATGAAGTCGGGACTATTAATGTACTCCACCACTTGTATGTATCTACTGAGCTCAGGTTCTGAGAATACATGTAAAACAGAAAAGAAATGTTTATAAAAAAACGGAAAAGAATTGTTCGAAACCATTTTAAGGTCTGTTCTTGCCATTGAAATTTGAAACAAGGAAATGTGACTTTGGGAATGTCATAGGGCTAGGTGGAAATAAAAGTGACATATGGCAATTTTAGGTGGCAGGTAGATAGAAAGGGAACCAGTGTTATAAAAGGCGAAAAACGCAAAAAGCTCGAAGGTCCGTTGGGGCTTTAAGTGGAAAGCGCATATAAACTGCGGGCTTTAATGAAGAAAGGCGCAAATGGAGAAAAAATACAAATATGTGCGTGTAGTCCAAGATTAATATATATAAGCATTAAAAAAAAATATATGGATAAAGAAATTGAAAAAAATTACGATAAGATGAATATCAATTGTTTATTGTCGCCTCTTCAAGATTACATTGGTTGACAAAGAAAAGTATGCCTTAGAGCCTTGATGACTATACTAAAGCGCCCTCTAAGCGATTTGAGCCTCGTTTCAAGGCTGAAGCGCGCCTTTGACAACATTGAAGAGAAGAAAGAATTAAAACGGCCAAGCGAAGGATATAATGTGAATTAAACTATTTATGTGAGGGTTCAAATATGAAAATAGAGCGCTTAAATAGTTAAGTTTATTACTGGAATGCAAAGATACAAACTCTTTTCAGGGTATTACTGTCTCTTAAGGGCTATTTTATTTCTGTTTTTTTTATTCCTGTGGACCATTTATAGTTTGTTCCAATACTTTCCAGTTCCTCTTCGTTCAAGTTTCATATGACTATCAAAACTCAAAAGTTAAAGCATTTGTGAAAGCATAACAAAAGATGATACATTAAGTATCTTTTGTCATGGGTCCTGTATTTTATTCAGCTAGGCAACACTTCCAAATATTTTAAGTTTTACAAGGTTCTATCAGCCAAGGTGGGATGCTCTGATGGTAAGCACCCTCCACTTCCAACCAAGAGGTTGTGAGTTCGAGTCACCCCAAGAGCAAGGTGGGGAGTTCTTGGAGGGAAGGATGCCGATGGTCTATTGGAAACAGCCTCTCTATTGTAGGGTAGGGGTAAGGTGCGTACACACTACCCTCCCCAGACCCCACTTGTGGGATTATACTGGGTTGTTGTTGTTGTTTACAAGGTTCTATCAAATTTCAACAGTTTTCTAGGGGTTGCACATGTTCAGCATCATTCAAAACCATTAGCTGGGATTTTGTTATGCAACCTTCTAGATTCCTTGTTAGTTCATTAACTTTGATGTTATCCATGTACAAGTATTGCTGGGACGTTTCAGTCACGCTTTTCTCATCACCTTGTTTATCATAAAAGAGACTTTTATTAGGATTTGAAGAGCATGAAGTGGTTATGAAAATTTGGCTTTAACATTAGCTTTACCAATGCTTTTACATTCTCTCTATTGGATATTCATTATCTGAATGGATTTTTTCCATCACGTGGGCCTGCTTTTTTGTGTCTTCAGGACCTAGAGAACTTGGGGGTTCAGTTGATCTTCTAGACCATTGTAAACTTAGGAAACATCTTGATTTTTTCTGCAAGAGGTCACTGCCACTCTCTATATCTGAGACACAATACCTTAGGAATGTGGTGGGGGACACAGAAATAAGGAAAGGTGAAGGAATGGAACTCGATCAGCTGTCCCAAAATTCCTCCTATGTGGGACATAGACTCGTAAAATTGTGCCCTTTTGGCTTGCATCTTCTTACGGATGCTTTTCAGCTAAGAGAAGCAACATCCACTGATCTGCCATTGGTAAGTAAGAATCGACCATTTAATCCTCAATGTGCTCTCTTACTGTTTTGGGAAGTGCTAGCTCAAGCTTTCATTTGCTGTACTAATCCAGTCTTGCCATAAAATTTCCTCAGTAATTTATCTTTATGTCAATAGGCAGAACTTGGGTTCCCTAAAGGTGCATCTAAATTGAAGAATGAATGCAAGGAAAAGAAGAAGCATAAAAAGCACAAACACAAAGATAGGTCGAGGAAACAGGATCCTAGCAGTTGCATTGATAAGGAACCTAAACCAAGCAGGGTTAACAATAAGGAGAAAAATGGGAGCAAGATACAGAATTACGGTCCAGATTTGTTTCTGAGACAGCAAGTAAAGGTAAGACAGAATTCGGGTTTCATGTCTGCGATATTGGTTAAATCCAAGACTGAGTTCGACTTCTTTCTTAGCAATTTTCAATGACTTAAATGCTTGTGCTAGGCTTGCAGACCGAGAATGAATTTATGCTTCTTGCCATGGTCCTGCTGTTTCATATCTTTTCCCCTGATCAAATTCTAAGTTGTCTAATATTTTCAATTGAAGTCTTTGAGCATAAAAATGTGATTAAGATCCATGTTCTTGCTAAAATTTGTGCTACGACTTCTGTAGGTCAATATTATTATCTTTTATGAATCACTTAACTTACAGAGACATTTGTGGAGCTTAGATCTGTATTGAAATAGCTGATATCTTTTTCTTTATTACATCTAGTAACCGTTGTCTACTGATTACCTTTTCAGAAGCCAAGAACTGACGGCAATGGAGGTTTTCCTGGTATCCAAACATACCCGAAAAATGAGCTAAATAAGGTAACTTTCATCTCACACTACACTGTTATTGAGCGAATAATTTCTTTAAATAGAAAGTCCATAGTGATGTGGGTTAACTTAGATAAGTGTCCGCTTTTCCTTTTGTGGGGAAGCTCTGCTTCATATTTTTCTTTTTCAACACATGAAAAATGAAATAATAATTTTCTCAACTCATGACTTATAATGCTTGAAGATCTGAAAGGGATTGTTTTCTTCAGCGAAATTGGGATGATTATCATACATATATTTATTTAGGGTGTGTTTGGTACGAAGGAAAACATTCCAATTTTCCCATGTTTGGTTGGGGTGGAAGGGGAAACATTTTCCAAAACTCCTTTTAAACTTCCCCACCCTATTCCTTACCCTCACCAACCTCCCTTCACACCCACCCACCTAACTCCACCCCATGCCCTCTCTCCAAAAAGGTTTTTTTCGTCACCACCCACCCCACCCCCACCCTACAAAAAAAATATTTTTACTTTTTTTTTAATTTGAAAATTTCTGTTTTTTTTCTGCACCCCCCACCCGAGAAAAAATATTTTTAAAAAAATATATTTTCCGTTTTACTTTTTTCATCTTTCGGTTTACAAGTTCAAAATTTTACAAATTACAAAGATATGAGTTCAGAGGTTTATGTGTTTCGATGTTTACGGATTTGAAATTTCGCGGTTTCGAATGTTTTGCGGTTCAGAAGTTTATGAAATTTGTGGGTTCGGAAGGTTGTTGGTTCGAAAGTTTATTGTCTCATGTTTATTGTATTAAAATTATTTATGAATACTCTTGAGAAAATATTTTCATTGATTTACGTACCAAACACCAGAAAATGAATAAGATTACTATTTGTTTTCCAAGAAAACATTTTTCTTGGAAAACATTTTCCTTCGTACCAAACACACCCTTAGTGGGTTTGCTTTTTCCTTCTTTTTTGGGTCCCAAACTTGTTGAGGATACTTATTAGTTTTGTTCTTTCATTCGTGTTGGTGTGAAATTTTACATGTAATATAACCTGTGAGAACATTGATTACTGATGATGTAAATTGTGGATATTACTAACTATCTTTCTTTTTTTGTTTCCTTTACTTGGATTAGGCATTCAGACGTTCATGAGTGTCATTGACATCGCAAATCTGGTTAAGAGAGTAGCAAGGCACATTCAAATTATCCACATTTAAATTCATTTGGTATGACATGAGTCTCTTCAGTTTTGGTGAATCTCGTATTAGATACTGTTTAGTGATCGATTAAGTTCATATTTCTGTCATCAAAATTTGAAGGATTAACTTCTAAAGTTGATGTTTTGTATTGCAGGTATCCCATGTCTGAGTCAGCTTTCAATTATTTTGAATGGTTCCTAAGAGACATTAAGAGGTTGCTGATGTTTTAAGAACTTTACATTGTACAAAACCATATTACATAATTGCAAGATCGGAAGTTATATATAAGAACGAACACATACCACGATGATGATGACGGAGAAAATGAGAAAATAAAATACATACTTTTGCATGACTTCAACAAAAAAAAAAAAAAAAAAAAAAAAAAAAAGGAACAAGCAACTTTTGCTCTAGGGGGACAATACTAAACCACAGGTAAAATTACTTGAAAAGTGATAAACCTGAATTCTCAATGGTAAATCCTCCATCAATAATAAAGTCTTGGCCACTAAAACACCTGGACTCATCACTCGCGAGGAAAACAGCAGTTTCAGCCACATCTTTTGGAGTAAGTGTTGCACCATTTAAGGTAGAATAAACATCTGCACCTTTTTTGCCCATCTTCTTTAAAGATTCTAAGCCCATTGGTGTAAGAACAGCATATGGGGAAACACAGTTCACACGAATGCCATAACGTCCTAAATCAACTGCAGCATTCCTAGCAAGTCCTAAAATTCCATGCTTTGAACTCGTGTAGGCATGAGAACAAACGCCACCAATCGATGAACTCACACTTCCAGTGATAATTATACTACCTTGACGACGAGGGATCATGACTCGGGCTGCTTGTTTAATCCCAAGAAAAGTACCTGCGAGGGAAATTTGTTCTTTTAGTCTTTTGATATATCAACGAATTCTGGTTTTAATCCTTGTGATATATCGTTGAGTACTTTTTATTTTCAGCTAATTAAAACGTGCACTTTAGATCCTTCGGCTATTTTTACCCTACATTTCTGCAAGAGGCTGTTTCCACGGCTCGAACCCGTGACCTCATGGAAGCAACTTTATCAGTTACGTCAAGACTTCCCTTCATTATAACCACACATTTTAATTAGTTTTAAGCTAAATATGCTTAGTCAATTATCGCAAGGATCAAAATCAGAATTTATATGCAATAACTTTGGGATAAAAAGCGAAATTATTTCCGTACCCACGAGGTTAATATTAATGACTTTTTCGAATTCGGATTTTTCATCATCAAGAATGTTAGATTTTACTGCTCCCATAATACCAGCATTGTTGTACATGATGTCTAGCTTGCCATACTTGTCTACAGCAGTGTTCACGGCATTTTCTAGGCCTTCCTCTTTCCTAATGTCACAATGCACAAAAGTGGTCGATAATGGATCCAAATCTTTGCAAACTTTTTGAGCCAACTCGTCTTGGATGTCTGCAATCACCACTTTGGCTCCGTGTCTTGAGAAGAGTCTCGCAGCTGCTTCACCGATGCCGCTAGCGGCACCTGTTATGACTGCAACCTTACCTTCGAGCCTAAAATAAAATAATCATTGTTGCACGTCAAATAAAAAATTAACTCTCAATTCTTTTTGAACTTCTATTTAAAATACTCTATTTTTACAAGATATAGTATTTCTTTATTTCTCCTATATATCGTTCTCGTTAGACTTCATATAAAGCAAGTTGAAGAAAAAAACCTATTTACCTCCAAGTGTCACATCAGACAAATTAATGATGGATGACTTACCTTCTAGCAAAATTTGAAGCCATGGAAAATGTCAGTTTCTCAAAGACTTGAAGCGTAATTAAAATGATCTGGATATTTGTGAAAAATGAAAATGATTTCACAAACTTTTGACACATAATTTCTCCTTCTATAGCATCCTTTTATATAGAAAAATAGTCCCGATGACCCGACATGTATGTTCATAAAAGGGTATTACCTTAAAGTATATAAAAAATACCTTGTGAATCACGACAATATTATTTAGGCGTGACTCATGATTATGGCTAAATTGATCTATGTTTTAATTTTAAATGCTTTGAAGGACTGTTGGAAGACTTTGACAGCTAGAGCAGTTCCACTTTGTAATAGCTCTTTTAATTTCTAATAATTATATTATAGACAATAAATTGCGTTGACCAAACAAAATCAAGACCGAAATTAGACAAAGGATAGAAATAAGAAAGAATGCAATAGTAAACATGTTTAAATCAATCAAATAGAAAGGGGATTTTACATCTTAAACTATAAACATTTTTTCATGTTTAAGTAAAAAAGACAGGCTAAACAATAAAGTACAAGAAAATAAATGAAATACTCATAAGTTCTCGCCATTCATACCCTTGGAGGCTTAATGATAGGAACAAATTTTGGCAACAAATCCTTTATTCAATTCTGCTCCATGAAATAAAACCAATAACATAATAGAGAGAAAGCTATGAATAACATATTCAAAATTTGTAGAGTATAACATGTATTATCATACTTTATGGTTTCCAAATAACGAACACACACAGATCTATACCCGAGACCAAATTTCAATTTTGAGTTTTCAAAAGGGTTAAAGTTACCTACACCGATAATAAAAAGATTTTTTACACTATGATGTAACTTAACTGAATATAACAAGTTGTTACTCTATTTTTCAAATTGCTATATATACATACTTGTTACGAATAATTACGATGTTATTATATGTCATGTTTAATATAATGGTGTAAAAATCCTTATATACTACTCCCTCCGGTTCACAATAAGTGACTAGTTTACTTTCTCATTTTGGTTCTAAATAAGTGTCCATTTATATTATCAAGAAAGAATTCAATTTGTTTTTACAAAATAACCCTCATGTACATATTCCTAAAAAGTTTTCTTACTCCTCACATTAAATAGTTAATTAGGAATAGTTTAGTCATAATAAGTATTTTTGTATAGAATTTAGTATTTTCTTAATGAGCGTGCTAAAAGTAAACTAGTCACTTATTGTGAACCAAAAGGAGTATCAATGAACAAATTCTTTCAAAAATTATTATGGGCAAATATTGCATGAGAGAGTGAGTAGAACATGTACTGCTCTTTATTTGGGCACGATTCAGACTTATCTAAAACATTATAACAGCAAAGAATGTCTTACCTTCTTACCAAATGTGCAGCCATTGAAAATTAATTTATTAGCCCTCAAAGACTTCAAGAGGAACAAAAGAGCAATATGCTTGGACGCGTGATATATCATATTGATTCGACAAATTGAGATAGGTTTATCCTTTGCGCTATTATTATATAAAGAATATATAGGGCAGAAGGATTATTTGCCACAGAAATGCTATGTGGACCTTGCACCAGAAACTGAAAGGTTAGAGCTAAGTAAGTGGTCCAGGGATATAGTGGATGTGTTTGAAAGGTCAAAGTCTTGGAGAATGAGTCCATAACGTATGAAGAGGCACATGAGCTTGATGTCTTTAACCATCAAGGAGGCCGAGAGGCGGATTCAGGAATTGAAGGTGGAGCGGCACATGAACGGACTGCTCAACTTGTGATCCCGTTGAACATTAATTTTGATTTTAAAGATTACAAGCAAAATATATGACCAGTTTTAATATATATATTTGAAATTTTTACCGACGTTAACGGAGTCCGGTGATCCTCTCTATGCGTAGGTCCGCCTGATGGGAGGTCCTTCGTAGAGCACAAGTAGAATACAAGATGAAGGATTCTATTCTCAAGTGAAAAAGCTAGAATTACGTGGGCTGAAGAGGTAGATACCAACTCCAAGTATTTTTACAGTGTATTAAAGAGAAGAGGTGGAGTTCACATATTCATAAAATCAAGGATAGCATGGGATTTGGACAGAGGAGAAACAAGAACTCTTATATGACTATAAGAAATTCGGGAAAAATTGTCCTAAAAAATCGATCAAAGTTGGCCGGTAATTGCCAATAACCGTTCAAAACGTGACCATTAACGTGTGGTCGGAAGAGCATACCGACCAAAGTCATTCGGAAATTACCAACCATCGTTGGTCGGTATGCTCTACATAACCCTGACAAGTTAATTGACTTACCGACCAACATTGGTCAGAATGTTATTTTAATAATTTAATACGTTGATCGTTTATTAATTTTGCTTACCGAGCAATTTCGGTCGATATTGAAAAATATTTTTTTTTATAAATAATTAAAATTTAAAAATACCGACCAACGTTGGTTAGTAAACTGGACATGGCAAACAACTTACCGACCAAAGTTGGTCGGTAATGTTGAATTTCTGGGAATTCAATATGCATTAATCGACCAATATTGGTCACTAATTTGCAATTTAATTTTTTTATTAGTTACCGACCAAGGTTGGTCGGTTTTCTGGGATTAATTTTGACAGAAAATATCTGTTTTGGTAGCTACACCACATGCCAAATAAAAACAACATACCAATACCCCCAATTAACATCTAATAACCATCAATTCACAACATGCAACCCCTAATTCACGAAAAATTCAACCAAACATTCAATAACAACAACAACCAAACATCCATTTAATACTTTAAAACTAACAAATTAAAGTTCAATTAAACATCACAATCCAAAGCCAAACAAAAACTAAGTGATTCAACAAGTTCAAAATTGTTCAATCTAATTCAAAACTAGTTCTATTAGTCTAGTTCAAAGTATATCAAATTATTGGTCAATGGGTGTTTTCTACAACATCATCACCATTTGATGAACTTTCATCTACAAGACGGTATAGAGAATGGTCTTGTGGAGGACGAGAAGAACGATCACAGGCCGGGCGAGAGGAACGATCACGAGGAGGACGGGAAGAACGATCACGTGGAGGGCGAGCCTCTGGCGATGACTCACGAGATTAGGGAAACAGAAAAGCTCCAGTAGAAAGGAGAGTTCTGATATGAGCTTGCATACAAGGAATTGAACATCTCTAAGCCTTTCTCTTTCCTTGGCCGTTCATAGCTCGGATGTAAGCTTTGTCATTGTCTCCCGCATAGCCAAGAGGCTCTCCCTATTAAGTTCCTCGCTCTATGAGGAAGTCCTTATTCCTTGCATTCCACACCTATTGTGATGGAATTTTTTTCTCATGAAGCCCCCGTATACCTTCCCTCTTTTTGGACAGCCAACAACCTCCAACCATATTCTTTCACCATCCTCGTCCGAAGGTTAGGTTGGCTTGCCCGATTCACCAGCTGGATGACTACGAATGAATTTCTCCGCGTTACTTTGGTAACGACATGCATTATTTTAAATTAAAGTATTTAAAAATTCTTATAAAATTGAATTATAATACTTAAAGAAAATTGAAGGCTTACCTATTGTCACGACCCCAAATCCTAAAAGGTCGTGATGGCGCCTATCGTGGAACTAGGCTAGCCAACCATCACATTACTCCACATTTGTTATATTATAATAATTCGAATATCAATAATAATCAGCAAAATAAGCAATTAATATTTTTCTCTAAGCCTTTAAGTAATTATAATATAATCTACTGTCTAAAAAAACCCCCTAAGACTGGAGTCAACCGATCACGAGCATCTAAGAATAAAATATAACTCTGCTAGTGTCATAACCAATGTCTAGGAATGAAATACTAAGACTAATAAAGGAAGGGAAATGGAGAAGCTGCGGACGCTGGACAACTACCGCGAAATCCCAAAGCTGACGATGAACGGTCTCAGAGAAATTACTGCTCAGAACCCGTACCTGGATCTGCACACAGAGGTGCAGGGAGTAATGATGAGTACGCCAACTCAGTAGTAATGAAAATAAATCACAGTATGAGAATAAGAAACACACAACACAGATACACCAATCGACAAAACAGTAAAACATCAAGTCTCCATAAAGTATACATTAAATACATAAGTTCGAAAACCAATTTTCATAAAATCCTTCAAAAAACAAGTATAATTTCCAATATTTCTCAGTAAAATCCTCAGTAATATCAGTTTGGAAAATGAAGTGAATCATAGTCATAAACTCAGTAAATATCATCATAAAACTATGAACCATATGGTTTGTTGCTCCTGTGTCTATAATCCAGTTACTATGCATCAAGCTTGTCATACATGTATGTATACTACCTGTTGTTCCTGCAGTGACAACAATGGCAACAAGTTCTCTCTAATGCGACTCTTATATTTACACTAGTCACACAAAACAACACCTTTACCAAATGAGTTTCTAGGTCTATAGCCTCCAGTGGAATTAGTGTTAGTTTGTCATCCACCATTGTATCCACTTGTATAACCTCCATTAGGGTTATTGTTAGTCTGTCCTCCACTATTGTAACCTCCAGTATACACCTTGTTACTCATCATAGTAGCTTCATTACCCTCAACATATACAACTTTTTAATTAACTCCCTGACTCTCCACATTAACTATCATAGCATAAGCTTGGTTCAGATTAGACAAGGGTCGAGTCATGAGGACCTGATTCTTCGCATTCTCATAGGATTCATTTAGCCATGTGAGGAACTGATATAGTTTCTATATGATAGTGCTCTACATGTTTCCTTGATTCAGCACAACCACAAGTAGGTGGTGGAGTTAAAGTTTCATACTCATCCCACAACTCTCCCAGTTTAGTATAATACACAGACACATAGGATATGCCTTGAGTTAATGTGGCAATTTTCTTGTGCAAATAGCAAGCTCTAGATGCATTATCTTTACCAAATCTTTCCTTAAGATCCTCCCATAATGTGTATGCATCGGAAGCATAGATCATTGAGCTAATTAAACTTGGCAAAACTGTGTACATTATCCAAGCAAGTACAATGGCGTTGCATCTATCCCACAGTTCATGCAAACTAGTATCATATCTGTTTTTCCTACAAGTGCCTAGAACAAAGCTTAACTTGTTTTTACCATGCAATACGATTTTCATAGATCTACTCCAAACAGAAAAGTTTACTGAACCTTGAAGCTGAATAGAAATTAGATCAGAACCTTGAGTACAGACGTATGAATGTAGAGAGGATGATTGTGATCGACGAGTTCTGTAGGCATTGAAGCAGCAACAAGCGAGCCAACTACCTCTTCATTGGTCGACATTGTCACAACAGCAAACGCTTCACCAGAAAGCCTTACAATTTTATCAAATTCACACAAACTTAGATACAATTTAATTGCGATTAAACTAGAAAATCAAAAATTCCCAAACCCTAGGTCGAGCAGCTAGATTTATGTGTTGAAAAATGGCTCGATCAAATAGATGAAAGGATGCTTCGATATAGTTGAATTATTCAAGTTCTCTCACGGCCGAGCTTAAGGAGATCGAGCACCAAGCTATAATACCATGTTAAGGAGCTTCAGCCATGGCACAAATTGAAGATTCTAGAAAAAGAAGAAATGAAGGAAAGATGTAATTTCTGTTATTAGCTGACAAAGAAGAAGAATAAATAGTTGTACAGTACCACTAACTGACTACTGTATTTATACAAACATACCACTACTAACTAACTATTAGTAATTACAACTAAATGCCCCTAACTAATAAATAGTTGAGCCCCACTATACTCAAAAAGTATCATTACAACAATTCATTTACTAAAGGTATTGCATTATTAATGGTACTATATGTGACTTTGGACACGAGTTCTTTTTTGATACTAGTTCATCAAGAGCGATCACCAATACAACGATAATGATAGTAGTGAAATAGAAAAACCAATATTACTAGCTCTCGTACAAAATTTGGACTCACATCCAATGAAAACAAGTAAAACAAGACTGTTGCTTGCAAGTAACAATACCATATGCCACAACTCCACAAGTAACTACCAGTTGGTAATTAAATTACTTGAAAACTGATAAACCTGGATTCTCAGCAGTGAATCCTCCGTCAACAATAAAATTCTGGCCACTCACATACTTAGACTCATCACTGGCAAGGAAAAGAGCTGTTTCAGCTACATCCTTAGGAGTAAGTGTAGCACCATTTAATGTTGAATACACATCAGAGGCTTTCTTACCATTCATCTTTAAGTAATCCAAAGCTAATGGTGTGAGAACAAAGTATGGTGATACACAATTCACACGAATTCCATAACGTCCTAAATCCACTGCAGCATTCCTAGTAAGTCCTAACACACCATGCTTTGAACATGTATAGGCATGAGAACTACAACCACCTATGGTAGCAGTAATGCTTGCAGTGGTAATTATGCTACCTCGGCCATTAGGGATCATCACTCGTGCTGCTTGTTTAGTCCCAAGAAATGTACCTGCAAAGGGAAAATTTCACATTTAGTCTTTACACATGCTGACGCATTCTGGTTGATTAAGCACTTTCAACCTTCAACATGCATTTTTTATCTTTGTCCTTGTGAATCTTTACAAAATTTAACTAATTATTAAGTGTTAAGTCACTCAATTAAGCATAGTTTTATGTTAAATTTGTACAATTATTCTATATATATTGGGGTAATATAGTTCTGAAAAATAATCTTATATAGGTAACAGATTTCCTGCGTAACAACAACAATAAACCTAGTGTAATCCCACAAGTAGGTTTGAGAGGGTACTGTTTACGCAGACCTTACCACTATCTTGTAAAGACAGAGATGCTATTTACAATAGACCCTCGGCTCAAGCCAAGCATAACCACAACTTTAATGAAAAGAAATATGGTAGTGCAGAAGCCATGAAAAGAAGCAGGAACAAAAACCAGATAATAAAATAACCGAAGCACAAGATACAACCAGTAGTAATAAAAATCTAAGAAAAAGAAAAAGGCGAATAATATAAGATACAACATGTATGGAAAAGAAAGACTGCTCGACTACCAACTAATTTTTCTACCTTAATTCTCGATCTCCACACCCTTCTATCGAGTTAAATATGCTTATTGCTGAAGAAATCAATAAATATGCTTATTGATAAATCACAAGGACCAAAATCAAAATTTACCAACTATAAAGAGTGCAGTTATGCCGTACCTACGAGGTTAACACTAGTAACTTTTTCGAATTCAGTTTTTTCATCATCAAGAATGTTGGATTTGATTAGTCCAACTATTCCAGCATTGTTGTACATGATGTCTAGCTTGCCATACTTGTCTACAGCAGTGTTCACGGCATTTTCTAGGTCTTCCTCTTTCCTAATGTCACAATGCACAAAAGTGGTCGATAATGGATCCAAATCTTTGCAAACTTTTTGAGCCAATTCGTCTTGAATGTCTGCAATTACTACTTTGGCTCCTTGTCTTGAGAAGAGTCTCGCAGCTGCTTCACCAATGCCGCTAGCGGCACCTGTTATGACTGCAACTTTACCTTCGAGCCTAAAAGAAAATAACAATTATTGATGCACGCTAAATAACATATTAACTTTCAAATATTCTTTTTCAACTTCAACTTAAATATTCTTTTTATTTTTCGAACTTCAACTAAATCATGTCCAAATATCTACTTAGTTTTGGAGTTTTACTTCTAGGCATTGATATGTTTAACTCGGTAACCTAAAAATAAATAAACAATATTCCATAATATGTAAAAGTTACTCCAATACAGTTCCGTAAAAGTTTTTTATACTATCATTGTATATAATTATATAAGTCAAATCCTACATTTAGATGTATGTATAGTCGACATAATTATACATGTATTTTTGATGGAAGATATGTTTATGAAATAAACATAGCCTAGTTGTTTCAAGTAAATAACATAAAAAGATCAATAAACTGGGATCGATATAACTGTTGCCCATTTCATTTGAAAAAAATTTGAAGTTTGTGAGTGGAAGAAAAAATTTCACCCTAAATCAGATTTTGGAAACTAGAAAAAAAATTCCCAAATGTTTTCATAAACTGATCATGATCTATGAACAAACAATATTTTTAGAAAAAAATTACCAAAATCTATAAACAAACAGGAGCTTACCTTCCAGCAAAATTTGAAGCCATAGTAAACGTGAGGTTCTCAAGGACTTGAAGCGTAATTAATAGAGTTCCAAAATAAATTGTATACTTGTGAACCGGAAGGAGTAAAAAATATCTTGTGAATGACGACAATATTATTTAGGCTAAACTGATCTATGTTTTAAATGCTTAGAAGGACTGTTGGAAGACTTTGACAGCTAGAGCAGTTCCACTTTGTAATAAAGGTGTCTAACGAGCCGGGTTGATCCGTAACTGAATCGGTCCAGACCGGAACCGGATCGGTCCGGTTCATAGAGGGCTGGGTAGGGGGTTTAGAGGGGGTTGGACCGTTTATTTTTTTTAACGGTTAACCGGACTGGTCAAACCCGATCCATGTGAACAGTACCGTGTAACGGCTAAATTTTTTTTTTTATTTTCTTTTAATTTTTTGAAATTTGTGGGGCCCACTAACCGTTGGCAACGGTCACCCCTGGCAGGGATCCATTGCCCAACGGGTAAATTGCAATAATAGCTCCTTTTTCCTTTAAAAATTAACCTATTTTCAATTTACAAAATTAACCTTCTCTAAAACTATAAATACTCCTCCCCCTCTTCATTTCTTCACTCAACTATCATTTCTCAATCTCAATTTCTCTCATTCTCTCGTTCTCCAATTTTCAAGACTTCAAGTCTTCAATTCATCTTCTAATTTTATTTGGCTCTTTTTTTTTTGGAATTTAATTTATCGTGTTTTATCATTCGGATTTTGAAGTTTGGACAATTGAACTTCAAAATTGAAATACTTGCTTGACGTTTGTTCGTGGTAACGTTGGAATTGCATAATCATCTAGTGCTCAATTTATTGCCGAATTCGGTGCACTCTCTCCAACTCTTTCTCTTATTTACTATTTTATTTGCATATTTAATTTTTGCTTATACTTAAATTTTACAATATGTTTAATGCTGCTAAAAGAGTGAGTAGAAAAGTTGCTAGTAAGGGAAATAAAAAAAGAGGCAGTCCTTCAACATCTGGTAGTAATAGTAATATCCCATTTACACATGTTTCCGAAATATCGCCTAATGATAATATAGATTATGAACAATTACAAGAAGATTTTGGAATAGAAGATAACGAATTAGAAATGGAAGATGAGATACCAGTTACACCTAGTAGTGCTGGAGCTGGTAGTGTTTGAGTTGCTATAAGGGGTGGTGGTCGTGGCACTAGTAGTAGATCACCTGTGGCTCCGACTACTAATCGTAGAAAAAGAAGTAAGGTTTGGAATTTTTTTGAGATAATTGAAGGTACTGATAGAGTTAGATACAAACTTTGTAAACTTGATTTTAAACATCTGACTGGAAGAAATTTAGGGGGGACTGAGACTCTTACTAGACATTTGAGAATTGATCATCCCATAGAATGGGGCTCTGATGGTGATGAAAATCAAACAACTCTTAACCCTACTACTGGATGTAACGAATCGACCGGTCATTTTGAGAGATTAAGCTCCGTTCGGTGGTATAAGACCGTAATCAGCTCCTCATTATGTATATGGACCTGTGTGCGCGGTTAGATTCCGTTTCCGGATAATCCAGAGTCGAATTGGGAGAGAATTTTCAAATTTTGAAGCTTAAATGAAGAAAGTTGACCGGAGGTTTGACTTTTGAGTAAACGACCTCGGAATGAGTTTTGGTTAACTCCAACAGCTTTGTATGATGATTTTGGACTTAGGCGTGCGTCCGGAATTAGATTTGGAGATCCGTAGGGTGATTTGAGGTATTTTGGCAAAAGTTAGAATTTCGGCAGATAGGTAGAATTTTGATAGCGGACTCGAAATGGAGTTCCGAGAGAGAAAGCAGGTCCGGAATGTCATTTGTGACATGTGTGCAAAATTTGAGTTCATTCGGATAAGTTTAGACGTGTTTCGGCGTCGAATGTGAATTCTTGAAAATTCCTAAGTTCTTAGGCTTGAATCCGAGGTTGATTCGGTGTTTTGGTATTGTTTTGGGTTTTTTGAAGGTTCGCCTAAATTCGGGTAGTGATATATGACTTGTGGGAATTGTTGGTTGAGGTCCCGAGGGGATCGGGGGAGTTTCGGATAGGTATGGGTTGTGTTGCGCTCGTTTTTTATGTTTCAGCGTCGTTTCTTCAAGCATAATTGGTACCGCATTAAGAAAATAAGCTCCAATTTCTGTTTTGATTGAAGCATTAGATACGTATCATAATTTCGTAGCTATAACAAAAAGAATCGTCGAATTTGGACATCGTATGAGGAAGTTATGCTCATTTTACTGTCGGAGAAGAGAGCTGGTGCTAGTGTTTCGCAGGTGCGAAAGTGGGTCCGCACCCGCGGAGCCGCAGGTGCGAAAAATGGTCCGCAGGTGCGAAAAATGGTCGCAGGCGCAGAATTTACAGCTGGAAACTCGCAAGTGCGGATATATTGGTCGCATGTGCGAAAATCGTTGAGTATAGAAAATCAGACCGCGTCATTTTAGTATTTTGAGCATATCTTGAGTTCTAGAGCTCCGATTGAGGTGATTTTTGCGGCGTTCTTCTGGTCTTTTGATCGGGGTCAGTATCTAAGTATTAGTTTTGCATTTTAATATAATTACGAAGTTCATTTTTGAATTAATCCATGTTTTGATTGGAGAATTGGGGGTTTTACCATTTTAAACATATTTTGACTTCTAGAACTCGGTTTTGGGCGATTCTTTGAAGGGTTTTCACACAATTCGAATGGGTAAGTGTTATTCCACTGTAATTTAATATATTTAATGAATTGGTTCTTATTTTTAGCGTTTAATTTGTGTTTTGGGTTGAAGAAACTTGGGTTTTTGAAAGAAAATTTCTAAATTGAAAATTCATGATTTGAATGACCAAATGACATTGCATTTGGATAAATTTATTATGGGTGAACTCGTATCGGAATGGGTAATCAGAATTTGTAAAAATTGTCGGGTTCCGAGGTGCGGGCCCGGGGGTTGACTTTTGGGTCGATGTTCTTAATAATTTTATAAAGATTGGAACTTTATCCTTTGAAATAGTTCCTTATATGTTTTATGTGCATTTTGAAGTTGTTTTAGTTGATTTGAGCCGTCCGGAGGTCTTCCCGCCCGAGAAATCCATTGTCGAGTAACCGGTTGTCGTCTTTGAGGTAAGTATCTTGCCTAACCTTGTGTGAGGGAACTACCCCTTAGGATTTGAGTCTTCTATGTTGATTGTAGCCCGTGTACGTGAGGTGACGAGTGCGTACTCGGACTTATTTGCAATTAAATGGCCTTTTAGGATTCTTAGGTCCCTATATCTCCGGCGTACGAAGTAGTAGCTTTTATGGTTTAGTTCTGATTACTAGTTTCATCTTCCTCCGTTTGAATTAGATTTTCTTGACTTCGATACCTCTTTGTTGATGATTTGATATGAATTTGACTTAGCTGAATATTTTTTCCTCTCCTACCATTATGCTAAAATTTCGTTATAAACTGCCTAATTGATTAGAATTAGTATCATCTAGTCGTATAATTGTTTAACAGGAATTGGAATATATATCGTTTGGTGTCAAGCATGCCCGTGAGTCGTACATGATGATTTACATGATTCACCTTAAATGTTATTTAGGTTCAGTTGACCATCACCCGTAATGGCGGTGTTTCCTTGGTGCCTCTCATTATTGAATATTTGCTTTAGCTGAGCTTATTCCGTGAAACGAACTGTTAGGCGAGATTGGTTATAGCTGCTTCCCTTGCCGGGATGATTGGTACTCTATTTATTGACTTGAGTATTGTAAATCGTTGCTATATTGTTAGGTTCTGTCCTCGTTACATTTTTACATTGATACTTGATTTTCCCCCTTAAGTGATTTATGCTTATGAGTGAGGTTGCCACTACTTTGATTGAAGTTCTCATGTTGAACTTATCGCTGTACCTTGCATTTTGCCTTCCACTTTTGCTGGGGTGTTCATTGTGGCTTGTGCAATGTTTGTTGTGTTCTGGCTATTTTCTTTCGGCGCCCTGCATTGCATCTTGCATCGCATACATAGGGACTGCGGGCAAAGACCCGAGCCTTTCCCTCATATTGCATCGCATACATAGGGACTGCGGGCAGAGCCCTGAGCCTTTCCCTCATAGTGCATCGCATACATAGGGACCGTGGGCAGAGACCTGAGCCTTTCCCTTATATTGCATTGCATTGAGAAGTTGCATTGGGACTGCGGGCTTAGATTTGAGACTTTCCCTTGAATTGCATTGAGTAGTTGCATTGGGACTGCGGGCTTAGACCTGAGACTTTTCCCTCATATTGAGCAGTTATCTATTGAGTTACGGACTGGGTTCCGATGGTTAATCATTGAAGAGATTCAGAATGAAAAATATATTTTAGCAAATGATATTTGGAAAGCAGTATTTGGGCAAGTATATTTTAGCAAATGATATTTGAAAAGTAGTATTTGGGTAGGTATATCTTAGCAAATGATATTTGAATAGCGGTATTTTGGGAAAGTATATTTTACAAATGATCTTGAAAAAAAACAGTATTTGGAAACACATATTTTAATACAACGTATTTTAAAGGAACTATGTTCTAACGATCTCTTTTATATATATATATATATATATATATATATATATACATTCAGAAAAAGTATGTTTCAAATAAGATTTTCCCGTATCTGGAAAAGATATATATTTTCAAAAGCTTTCGATATAAATTCACGTTTTAAAGGTTTTACTCGAGGGTTTGACTGGGTTTTATCGAGCTTTGGTGCTAATGCTTGATGTGAGTAAATAGATACCGTGCTGAGATTGAGTGTTTTATGGTATTGCGATTTCCGTCCTTGACTTGTGTGTTGTCCTTTCCTTCGTGCGTATTTCCTGCTATGTTGTTCCGATGTTCTGATTGCTGCACGTCTCTTCTGCTTCATATTTCCCTGTCGTTAATTATATCTGAAGAATTTTAGATAAATATTTGTTTCGGTCATTTCTACTTATGCCCTTTTTTCATTAGACTAGTGGGTGTATGGACTAGTCCTCGTCACTACTTCAACGAGGTTAGTCTTGATACTTAGTGGGCACCGCTGTGGTGTGATCATACTACTCATCTGTGCATTTTTGTTTGCACAGATCCAGGTATTGATTGTTGCTAGTTGTGTGGAGTTAAGCTGAGGAGAGTCAAGGTAAACCTGCTGTTGCGTTCGCAGGCTTCGGAGTCACCTTCCTGTATATTTCCAACTGTACTTACTCTTTCTAGACAGTTGCTTTTAGATTTGGTAGAAAGTTTCATAGAGCTTATGACTTGTATTTACCGGGTTTTGGAAAATTGTAAACTCTATTAAGATTTCCATATCAAGGCTGTTATGTTTTATTTCATTATTTTTGATGCTCAGTAATATGTTAAGGCTTACCTAGTCTCTAAGACTAGGTGCCATCACGGTACCCAACAGAGGGAAATTTGGGTCGTGACAAGTTGGTATCAGAGCTCTAGGTTCATAGGTGCTACGAGTCATAAGGGACTTTAGTAGAGTCTTGCGGATCGGTACGGAGACATCTGTACTTATCTTCGAGAGGCTATGGAACTATTAGGACAATTTCACTTCCTTCATTCCTATCGTGCGAATTCATTCGACCTTGAAGTTTGAAATCATCGTTCCACTCCCTCACCGATGGTGAGGACACGAGCTGCGGTTCCTGATGATGTTACCCTGAAGAAGAAGTCACAAGGATCAGAGACGGAGGTCGACGAGGAGAACATGTCGCAGTTAAAATGTCTACCAGAGCAGCCGTTGAGAAGTCGCCAGTAGTTCTAGTTGGGGGACAGGTACTGGAGGTGCCTGCTGCTACCCCGGACTTCAGGAAAACCTGGGTGCAGTTTGAGTATGATTAGTACAGTGACTCAGGCGGGATTGATCCCAGGTGCACCAGCTACTTCACAGATCTGAGAGGAGTTCAGACTCCCACCGTCTACACTCTATAACAGCAAGGCCATGTGGGTCAGGTTCCAGTTATCATGGCAGCACAACATGTGGTTTCCTTTCAGCCCGTAGTCAGAGCAGCAGCATCGGAGGGAGAAAACCCTTGGAAATTTAGAGGTACTGGAAGTACCACCCTCCTATCTTTCAGTGGATTGGCGACAGATGATGCCAGGGTTTCTGGAAGAGTGTCACTATATTCTTCGTACTTCGAGTATTGTGGAGACTAGCAGGATTGCTTTTGTCACGTCTCAGGTTCAGAATAGTGGGTTGTCAGTGGTGGCGGGCACATGAGTTGGGTAGCCCAGCCAAGTCAGTTTCCCTTTCATGGATGCAAGTTTCTGAGATGTTTTGAGGGAGTTGCACTCCAGTCACTCCGAGATGCATGGCGCGGAGTTTGAGCAGTTGCGTCAGAGCACTATGTTAGTATTAGAGTACGTTGTCGGACTCAGTGAGTTGGCCAGATATGTACCTCGCTTGGTTGCTTCAGTTAGAAGGAACATAGGCCGGAGAGATCTACTAGTCCTTATTATAGAGGCAGAGTACAACACGATAGAGGTTTTGTGGGTCAACCAGTTAAGTTTTCATTACCAGCTTCACATGAGAGTTCTCAGATATTCCTGGGTCTCAGAGGACCCGTATTGTGTGGTTTCTACAGCCACGTCGGAAGGGAGATTGGTTTCTATGTGGAGATGATCCACATGATGAGATATTGTTCCAGGGCTCAGATAAGTGTGTTATATCAGGGTATTCAGGTGAGTAGAGGGCGCCCAAGAGGGGGAGGCCCGACCCGTCGATGTGTTTCATATAGCAGGATATATACCGTTGTGCCAGGTATCCTCACTCAGGTTTGTTTTGATGTGCTTCAGAGGGGCACCAATCGTATTCCATTATAGTTACGCTGGTCGGGACGAGTTCCCTTATTCGTTGTTTTATTTATGAGTGAGTTTCATGTTTTGCACCCCATTTTGTGTTTGCTCCTGTTGGGAAATTCTATGAGTAGTAGCTGTGTCTACCGTTGTTTTTGTTCATCTTTGCTATTTGTTAGACTAGAGGTGGGTCCTTATTATTCATTATGGTGAGCTTTATATGATTTTTCCGAGTACTTTGTTTACTGGTTGTGATTTGATACACCATTTGGATGTGAGCTCAGTTAGTATTATGACTCCAATCAGCCGAGATGAGTTAAGGGAGAGATTTCAATTGGCATGATATGTTTTCAATATGTGATTTAGAGTTGAGGCCGAGGTCCTCGTGATGTTTGTGATTCGATATATTTAGGCCGGGCAGAGTACCGCGGTGGAAATTCTTACTAGGATGGAATCCTTGTGATTACTCATATGCTTTGTTTCTTCCTTGTTATATTGCTGTGGTAAGGCAATATTGATAGAGAGTTATGCATATGGGATTGTTTGATAGTCCTTTATATGTCTCTCTTTTCATAGTCATTCATTTTCGTTATGTGCTCCTTTAGTTTTGGTTTGCGGGATGTGTGCCGGGTAGTGTTAGCTATGGCTTGGTGATTTGGGTGCCTAATAATGAGGTCTTCGTGTCTATTGCTTCCTTATCAATATTATGGGGTTGGAGTGTAGTTCTTCCATATGTGGGGCTGTTGCCAAGGTTGAGTTGATTTCGGGCAGTTATGGTGCTTAGAAGTGCTATTTGAACCTATTTGCGATGAGCTATATTGCGTGGTCGTGCCTTATGGGTATAAGCATGAGTTAATGCGGCTGGTTAAGGCTAATGCCGGATATGGATTCAAGATCGGACCTTTTGGAAATGAGTATAGGGTGAGGAATTGAGGTATGAGGCTTATCGGTGGTGATAAGGAGGTTAAATTGCAGTTGTGATGGTGTCGTCAGGCTTACATAAGTTGGGGTGACGTGGGATCACCTGCGGGAGTGTGTTGGAAGTGTGCAATCAGTGATTGGATGAATTCAAGGTGGATCTTGGTACGTTCGAGGACGAACGTTTGTTTTAAGAGGGGGAGAATGTAACGAACCGACCGGTCGTTTTGAGAGTTTAAGCTCCGTTCAGTGGTATAAGACCGTAATCAGCTCCTCATTATGTATATGGACCTGTGTGCGCGGTTAGATTCCGTTTCCGGATAATTCGGAGTCGAATTGGGAGAGAATTTTCAAATTTTGAAGCTTAAATGAAGAAAGTTGACCGGAGGTTTGACTTTTGAGTAAACGACCTCGGAATGAGTTTTGGTTAACGCTAATAGCTTCGTATGATGATTTTGGACTTAGGCGTGCGTCCGGAATTAGATTTGGAGGTCCGTAGGGTGATTTGAGGTATTTTGGCAAAAGTTAGAATTTCGGTGATTTCAGCCGATAGGTGGAATTTTGATATCGGACTCAAAATGGAGTTCCGAGAGCGACAACATGTCCGAAATTTCATTTGTGACATGTGTGCAAAATTTGAGGTCATTCGGATAAGTTTAGACGTGTTTCAGCGTAGAATGTGAATTCTTGAAAATTCCTAAGTTCTTAGGCTTGAATCCGAGGTTGATTCGGTGTTTTGGTGTTGTTTTGGGTTTTCCGAAGGTTCGCCTAAGTTCGGGTAGTGATATATGACTTGTGGGAATTGTTGGTTGAGGTCCCGAGGGGATCGGGGGAGTTTCGGATAGGTATGGGTTGTGTTGCGCTCGTTTTTTATATTTCAGCGTCGTTTCTTCAAGCATAATTGGTACCACATTAAGAAAATGAGCTCCAATTTCTGTTTTGATTGAAGCATTAGATACGTATCATAATTACGGAGCTATAACAAAAAGAATCGTCGAATTTGGACATCATATGAGGAAGTTATGCTCATTTTATTGTCGGAGAAGAGAGCTGGTGCTGGTGTTTCGCAGGTGCGAAAGTGGGTCCGCACCCGCGGAGCCGCAGGTGCGAAAAATGGTCTGCAAGTGCGAAATTTACAGCTGGAAACTCGCAGGTGCGGATATTTTGGTCGCAGGTGCGAAAATCGCTAAGTATAGAAAACCAGACCGCGTCATTTTAGTATTTTGAGCATATCTTGAGTTCTAAAGCTCCGATTGAGGTGATTTTTGCGGCGTTCTTCTCGTCTTTTGATCGGGTTCAGTATCTAAGTATTATTTTTGCATTTTAATATTATTACAGAAGTTCATTTTTGAATTAATCCATGTTTTGATTGGAGAATTGGGGGTTTCACCATTTTAAACATATTTTGACTTCTAGAACTCGGTTTTGGGCAATTCTTTGAAGGTTTTTCACTCAATTAGAATGGGTAAGTGTTCTTCCACTAGAATTTTACATATTTCATGAATTAGTTCTTATTTTTAGCATTTAATTTGTGTTTTGGGTTGAAGAAACTTGGGTTTTTGAAAGAAAATTTCTAAATAGAAAATTCATGATTTGAATGACCAAATGACATCGGTTTTGGATAAATTTATTATGGGTGAAATCGTATCGGAATGGGTAATCGGAATTTGTAAAAATTGTCGAGTTCCGAGGTGCGGGCTTGGGGGTCGACCTTTGGGTCGATTTTTTTAATAGTTTTATAAAGATTGGAACTTTGTCGTTTGAAATAGTTCCTTATATGTTTTATGTGCATTTTGAAGTTATTTTAGTTGATTTGAGTCGTCCGGAGGTCTTCCCGCCCGAGAAATCCATTGTCAAGTAACCGATTGTCGCCCTTGAGGTAAGTATCTTGCCTAACCTTGTGTGAGAGAACTACCCCTTAGGATTTGAGTCTTCTATGTTGATTGTAGCCCGTGTACGCGAGGTGACGAGTGCGTACTCGGACATATTTGCAATTAAATGGCCTTTTAGGATTCTTAGGTCCCTATATCTCCGGCGTACGAAGTAGTAGCTGTTATGGTTGAGTTCTGTTTGAATTAGATTTTCTTGACTTCGATACCTCTTTGTTGATTATTTGATATGAATTTGACTTAGCTGAGTATTTTTTCCTCTCCTACCATTATGCTAAAATTTCATTATAAACTGCCTAATTGATTAGAATTAGTATCATCTAGTCGTATAATTGTTTAACAGGAATTGGAATATATATCGTTTGGCGTCAAGCATGCCCGTGAGTCGTACATTATGATTTACATGATTTACCTTAAATGTTATTTATGTATAGTTGACCATCACCCGTAATGGCGGTGTTTCCTTGGTGCCTCTCATTATTGAATATTTGCTTTAGCTGAGCTTATTCCGTGAAACGAACTGTTAGGCGAGATTGGTTATAGCTGCTTCCCTTGCCGGGATGATTGGTACTCTATTTATTAACTTGAGTATTGTGAATCGTTGCTATATTGTTAGGTTCTCTTCTTGTTACATTGTTACATTGATACTTGATTTTCCCCCTTAAGTGATTTCTGCTTATGAGTGAGGTTGCCACTACTTTGATTGAAGTTCTCGTGTTGAACTTATCGCTGCACCTTGCATTTTGCCTTCCTGTTTTGCTGGGGTGTTCATTGTGGCTTGTGCAATGTTTTGTTGTGTTCTGGCTGTTTTCTTTCGGCGCCCTGCATTGCATCTTGCATCGCATACATAGTGACTGCGGGCAAAGACCTGAGCCTTTCCCTCATATTGCATCGCATACATAGGGACTGCGGGCAGAGACCTGAGCCTTTCCCTCATAGTGCATCGCATACGTAGGGACTGCGGGCAGATACCTGAGCCTTTCCCTCATATTGCATTGCATACATAGGGACTGCGGGCAGAGACCTGGGGCTTTCCCTCATATTGCATTGCATTGAGTAGTTGCATTGGGACTGCGGGCTTAGAACTGATACTTTCCCTTGCATTGCATTGAGTTGTTGCGTTGGGACTGCGGGCTTAGACCTGAGACTTTTTCCTCATATTGAGCAGTTATCTATTGAGTTACGGACTGGGTTCCGGTGGTTAATCATTGAAGATATTCGGAATGAAAAGTATATTTTAGCAAATGATATTTGAAAAACGGTATTTTGGGAAAGTATATTTTACAAATGATCTTGAAAAAAACAGTATTTGGAAACACATATTTTAATACAACGTATTTTAAAGGAACTATGTTCTAACGATCTCTTTTATATATATATATATATATATATATATATATATATATATATATATATATATATATATACATATATATACACATTCATTCAGAAAAAATATGTTTCAAATAAGATTTTCCCGTATCTTGAAAAGATCATATATTTTCAAAAGATTTCGGTATAAGTTCACGTTTTAAAGGTTTTACTCGAGGGTTTGACGGGGTTTTATCGAGCTTTGGTGCTAATGCTTGATGTGAGTAAATAGATGTCGTGCTGAGATTGAGTGTTTTATGGTATTGCGATTTCCGTCCTTGACTTGTGTGTTGTCCTTTCCTTCGTGCGTATTTCCTGCTATGTTGTTCCGATGTTATGATTGCTGCACTTCTCTTCTGCTTCATATTTCCCTGTCGTTAATTATATCTGAAGAATTTTAGATAAATATTTGTTTTGGTAATTTCTACTTATGCCCTTTTCTCATTAGACCAATGGGTGTCTGGACTAGTCCTCGTCACTACTTCACCGAGGTTAGTCTTGATATTTACTGGGCACCGCTGTGGTGTGCTCATACTACTCTTCTGTGCATTTTGTTTGCACAGATCCAGGTATTGATTGTTACTAGCTGTGTGGAGTTAAGCTGAGGAGACTCAAGGTAAACCTGTTGTTGCGTTCGCAGGCTTCGGAGTCACCTTGATGTATATTTCCAACTGTACTTACTCTTTCTAGATAGTTACTTTTAGATTTGGTAGAAAGATTCATAGAGCTTATGACTTGTATTTACCGGGTTTTGGGAATTGTAAACTCTATCAAGATTTCCATATCGACGCTGTTATGTTTTATTTCATTATTTTTGATGCTCAGTAATATGTTAAGGCTTACCTAGTCCCTAAGACTATGTGCCATCACGGTACCCAACGGAGGGAAATTTGGATCGTGACACTGGAGGACTTATGAAATATGATAAAATGAAGGATCGCGAGGAGTTAGAAAAAATGATTGCTTTGGGTTGTATACCTTTTTCTTTTGCTTCTTCATCATATCTTATTATGTATATTCAAAGGATTTATAATCCTTTATTTAAAGGTATCCCTAGAAGTACTTGTAGAGCTGATATCTTTAGATTGCATGGTCAATATCAAACATACATACGTTATTTGTTTGAACACCTTCCCTGTAGAGTTTCTCTAACTTCTGATATTGGCCATGCTGTTAATGGAAATGATTATTTGACAATTACATGTCATTGGATAGATGATTTATTTTGTATGCAAAAACGTATTATCGCTTTTAAATATGATGAAGATCAGAGTCATACTGCTGTTTTTATAAGTAGTACTATTTGCGAAGTTGTTCAATTTTATAATCTTAACCAAAAAGTATTGTGTATGTCTTTTGATAATGCTTCTAACAATACTGCCGCAATTTCATTATTAAAAATGCATTTGCAACCGCCACTTGAAGAAATTTTTCATGTTAGGTGTGCATGTCACATTTATAATTTAATTGTTAAAAGTGGCCTTGATTTATTTTCAACTGAGATTATTCATGTTAGAAGAGCAGTTGGTGTTATTCAAGGAAATAACAGACAATCTAGAATTAAGGAATTTAAGAATAAGTGTACCGAGTATAATCTTAAACCAAGATTCATGCCAGACGAAATTGTTACTAGGTGGAATTATACTTACATATTTTTAAAATGTTGCTATAAATATAGATTTCCAATAACTGAAGTTGCTAATGCGCATTGTACTGATAGAAACCGTATGTTAACACCTGCTACCTGGGAGGTCATTAATGATGTTATTCAATTTTTACATAAATTTTATATAGCTACTGTTGAGTTTTCTGGAGCATACTACCCTACTGTTACAATGATTTTAGTACATATAGCTGAAATTGCTTTTCTACTCTTTGAATTTAAGAAGAAAGAAAAATATACGGTTGCTGTTGAAGAAATGCAAGACAAATTCAAAAAATATTTCTTTCCAATTCCTCAGATTTACTTAATTGGCGCTGTTTTAAATCCTTCTATTAAGATGGCTGATTGTCATCAATTAATCAATGCTTTGTATACTTACATGGAGATTGGATCAACTGAAACCCCAGCAATTCGCACTTGCATGAAAAATTTAAATGATAATTTACAACAATTATATAATTATTATGCAAATATAGTTGATGATGTTTCTCTTAATGTAGCNAACTTCAATTCTACTTGCAGAAGCAAAAAGAGATTCGCACAAAGGAATTTTCAGCATTGGGATGGTGGCGTGAGAATGAAAAGTAATTTTCTGTTCTTTCCGCTATGGATCGGGACGTGCTGAATGTGCCAATTTCAACTGTTGCATAAGAGAGTGCATTTAGTCAAGCAAGACAACAACTAGGAGACACCCGTCACTCATTGGGAAGCAATGCTTTGGAAGTTTTAGTATGTTTCAGAGATTGGATTAGATCGGAACGAAGAAATCAAGGACGTGAAGATGTTGATAGCCCAGAAGACGAGGAACTTGGAGATATATTAACACATGGTAACCCATCTGAATTTAACACTCCAAAAGAAGGACAATCAGTTCATATTGATTATGAAAAACTTACAAGGGCAATGCAAAACCTTTGAATTTAGTACTTGTCAAATTTAGTACTTGATTGTAACTTGTAAGTTGTAAGAGTTGAATTTTGAAATTTGAAATTTGAAATACATGTTGCACTTGCAATTTATAAGTGCATTTTTTTCATAATCATTATTATCTTTATATATTTTACTTTATATTTTATTTAAATTACAATACGTGTACAAAACTTAAAAAAAAATTGATATACCTGTAACCCAGCCCGACCCCTTAAACCCCTACCCGTACGGGTTATTTTTTATCCGGATAAACCCGAACCCGTTAAATCCGTTAACTCTAACCGGCACCGACCCGTACCCCCAACCCGTCCGGTTAAAAAAAATGTCTACCCGTCCCGGCCCGACCCACCCGTTAGACACCTTTACTTTGTAATAGCTCTTTTAATTTCTAATAATCATATATACAGAGCAAAGCCCCTTTTTTATAAAAATTATACTATACCAAAAAAACAAAGAAAAAAGGCACTCCTATTAGGGGTGAAAACGATTCGGTTTGGCCGTTATTTTATAAAAATTATACTAAATCAATTTTTTAATTATTTTATTATATATAATAAAAATTAAACTTATTGAAACCGTCATAATTATATCGGTTTTTTTAGTATCGGAGCAGTTCGGTTAATTTTCAGTATTCATTAAATATCATATTAAAGTCACTAATAGAAGTAGAATGTACATACTTTTATAGGATTTAGCAAAATTATTTAAACATTTTTATATATTAAAGGGTGATGAATTAAGAAATTATAAAAGATGATCAGAGTATAGATCCATCAATTATTCTACAAAAGAGTAAAAAAATTAAGCAAGGGTAAAGAAAATATAAATCACATGAGTAGAAAGAAAGAAACTAAGCAAAGATAAGAAAATATAAATCACATGAGTAGAAAGGTATTAACCAAATTGAGGCTCAATGATAAAGTATATAAAAGATTAAATATACAAAAAGATAAATCTAAATCATACGAAAGGAAATATTTTCAATACATTGTAGTTTGCTACTCATAATCACAAGAATGTTTTAATTTGTGTCTTGCTAGTGAGTATGATGGAAATAACTTATTTTCAACAGACGCAACATAGTAGGTTTGAGAAAAAGGATTTTGAGTTTAATTACTTGTTGGCTTATAATTACTTTCATAATTCCAAGGCCAAAGAAAAAATTTAATGCTTTGCTTAATATGTAAATATATTTTCCATTTATAAATTTGTTTGGTACATTTTGGTATTTTTTCATAAAATAAAAAATCTACTCTAATTATTGGTATGGTTATAGATTTTATATAAAAAACCTACAATTTTATTAAAAGAACCTAAAAGTCGGTTCGGTGCATTATGGTTCAGTTGGTTTAGTCGGCTTTTAAATGTCCATTGACATCCCAAACTACTACCATCGTTTTAGTGACTCATAGGATTTTCCTCGGCTTAGTCTTTTTGGTATAAAATTTTTACGAGGCGTCCTATATTAGGTAGCTCCCATGTACCAGCTTTTAAGAAAAAGTTTAACTAGAATCCAAAGTTCTCCTCCTCCTCCTCCTCCTCCTTAGTGGATGTGAAAATAAAGGTGATGTGGATTTAAATGGTGTTTGTGAGCAGATAGGTAGTTTATGGTGTTTTATAGTAGTCAACTGATGTGGCGCTCCTCTCTTTGCTAGTGCTTAGGGTTTCTTCATCCTCTTAATTGCAAAATAGGTTTGTACAATTTATTGTTGTTTTGATAAATTGATGATTGAAATTTATTCTTTATGATATTTGAAAGTTATGTTTTAAATTGAACTAATTTAAAGTAGATCTGAATATTAAATCGTCATTGGATTGTTAAAAGAGAAAACCCAAGATCGACGGAAGTTAACTTCATCTGATCTTGATCTAACTAGATACTAGCTTAAATATGAGAAAATATATCAAACATGTTTCAATTTGATCCCAAAAGCACAAAACGGAACTAAAGGGTGATGATATACATATATATTTTTGTTTAATCATTCAGAATTAAATGGCCTATCAAATCCAAATTACTATAACAAAATTCATTTATCAGAACTTAGAAATTCTCAATTCTCAGCTCCACGACTTGAACCCAAAATCTTTGATTTTAATATATCAGGATGCTACTTTTAATTCGTTGAAAGAACTATTATGATTTTATTTTCTCTAAATTCTAACCCTTAAAATAACATGGTAAAACCTATATTAAACTTTTATGTTATGTTGATTTTTTGTTTTACTTTTTACCATTGATAAACATACAAAATCAGGTCAGAGAAAACAATTGATTAAATATATGAGTATATATTTTTTTGCTATAAATATGAGTTGACCAATAACTCCAAATTCTATTGTTGTTGTGTAACGACCCGGTCTGTCGTTACGTAGAACCTGCATTATAATTACTATTATTGACTTGTTATAGGTTGGTTATACTGTTATTGATGTATTAGAGTTGGTAGGCTTGAAATCAGAATGGTTGTAGTGAGAGTTTAGTCATTTAGTCTTTAAAAATAGTCTTAAAATGGGAAAAGTCAACTGAGAATTGGCTTATTGGCACACGACCTTGGAATGCGGATTTTATGGCTTGAATAGCTTCGTTAGGTGATTTGGGACTTAGGAGTGTGTTCAGAATAATTTTGTGATGTCCGGTGTAGAATTAGGCTTGAATTGGCGAAAGTTAGTTTTTGGCGATTTCCGGTCGACAGTGGAAATAGGCTATCGCGGTTGGAATGGAATTCCGACAGTTAGAATCGGTTCTTAATGTCATTTTGGATATGTCTACAAAATTTCAGGTCAATCGGAGTTATTTTGGATAGTTTCGGCATCATTGGTGGATTTTAGAAATTCCAAAGTTCTTAAGCTGGAATCCGATGTGATTTTGGTATTTTGATGTTATTTTTAGTATTTTGAGAGTGCAACTAAGTTTGAATGAGCCTTTATGACGTGTTGGTATAATTGGTTGAGGTCCCGAGGGGCTCGGGATTGATTTCGGGAAATCAACGGACTCAATTGGATTTTAAAATTATGCTGTTTGCTGTTGTTTTTGCACAGGGGTTTTACCTTATGCGATCGCGGGGGTGGGCCTGCGTTCGCATAAGGGAAGTGGGGAGCTGAGGTGGATTTGTTCAGTGCGTTCGCGGAGTGTGTGGTGATAACGCGGAGCGTAGGTTGGCGATGCATCGTGAATGCAGGGGTTCTGGTGCGATCGCATGGGGTTGAGAATTTCCTGAGGGACCCCCAGGCCATTGATAAGTGCGAACGCGGACCTGGGGGTGCGATCGCGGAGAGTCGTCTGGGCAAGGCAGTGCGTTCGCGGAGTGTTGACCGCGATCGCGAAGGTCAAGGGCGTTTGGTCTGTGCGAACGCACCCTGATGGCCGTGATCGCGGAGAGTAAATAACTCGGCAGTATTAATTAAAACCTTCCGTGACCCTAACACATTTTTACACCATTTTTGTACGGGAGGGGAGCTGTTGAAGCGATATTTTAAGAGGAAAATCAGTGTTCTTCATAGAGGTAAGTATTTTGATCATTAAAACTCAATTATAGGTGATTAAGGAGCATAATCCCAGTGCTTAATTCATGAAAATCAGTAGAAAATTGTGGGTTTAGGGTTTGAGATTATGAGATTTTTAGGGATCGATTTGAGGGTCAAACAGACTCCGATTTTAGCGTTCTTTATATGTACGGACTCAGGAGATGACGAAGAACATTTTGGTATAAATTTTTTTGAGTTTCGAGACACGGTCCAGGGGGTCGGGTTTTAGCAAATTTCGGAATTTGAGCTAAAATCGATATTTTTGAATTGGAATTCATTCCTTAAGCATAATTTGATGATAAAGGTCTGATCTTTATAGATTTGGAGCACTTGGGAGTTGATTCGAGAGGCAAGCGTATTGCGGAATAGTTTCTGGGCTAGTTTGAGGTAAGTAATGTCTTTAAATCCTGTCCTGAGGGTATGAAACCCCGGACTCTACACCCTTTCACGGGTTTTGGAATGCAAATGTTGGAACTTTGGAAATATATTCCCTATTTAGGCAACTATTGAGTTGCGAAACCGATTATTAAGCCTATGCTTAATAATATTGATATATATTTTGATATGATTTGGGCTGTAAGCCATGTTTGGGGCCTAGTGCCGATCTGTTTACCCCTTGGGGGCTGTTTTTAGTATTTTCCTCACTTGATATGTTATGATTTTCACTCAGTCTTTCCTTGATTATTGTTTTGACACTCAGAGTATTTTTGATACTATTTCTTGAAATTGAAAACTATTTTTGGGTCGAGAACCCGGTATATTTATGGCTTGACGGGCAAATTGAGAGTGTTTGACTGAGTGAGGCTGCTAGCCTATATTGTGAGGATATTATGATATGAGTGAGGCTGCTGGCCTATATTGTGAGGATGTTATGATATGAGTGTGGTTGCTGACCAATATTGTGAGTGATTTATGCCATGATGCGGCTTGGTATAGCGCTTGGGCTGTAGGAGCCTCTTCGGAGTCTGTACACACCCCAGTGAGCGCAGGTACCTAATGAGTGATATTGCCCGCGTGACTACGAGGTTTCCTGATGGTCAGAGCGACTGTGAGGTTGCCTGACGGGCTGTTACTGAAAGAAATTGTTACAAGAAATGATTATGGCCTGAGGGGCAGTTTTATGAAGATTTTTACTGAGTTTTCGAACTATGATTTACTTCGTTTCAAACTGGTTTTTACTGAGATATACTGATATTACACTTGTTTCAAAGGATTTCTAAAAACTGATTTTTGAACTCATGTATTTGATGAATACTATCTGGTGACTTGGTATTTTACTGGCTTTTGTGAATTGGTGTATCTGTACTGTGTGTTTTATAATTCTCAGACTGTGATTTATTTTCATTACTACTAAGTTGGCATACTCATCATTACTCCCTGTGCCTCTGTGCACAGATCCAGGTACCGACTCGGAGCAGTAGCCGTCTCTGTTCGTTAGCAGCAGTTTTACGGGATTTTGAGGTAGGTGTCCAGCGTCCACAGCTTCTCCATTTTCCTTCCTTATTTAGTATTAATATATTATTCCTAGACTTTGTCTATGACAATAGAAGAGTTAGTTTATTTCATAGATGCTCATGGCATGTTGACTCCGGGTCTTGGGGACGGTTGTAAACTGTTAGTTTAATTGTTTTGTTTAAAGATTTAAAATTTATATGCATATTATGAATCGTTGAAAATAAATTGAGATATTTGAAAAGAAAAATGTGAAAGTTTTGAGTTTTGGCTAGCCTAGTTCCACGATAGGCGCCATCATGGCCGGTTAGGATTTGGGGTCGTGACAAGTTGGTATCAGAGCTCTAGGTTACATAGGAATCAACGATCATGAGCAGGTTGTAGAGTCTTGCAGATCGGTACGGAGACGTCTGTACTTAACTTCGAGAGGCTGCAGAACTCTTAGGAAACATCTCTATTTTTCTTGAACTCTTTCTTGCCAATCTATTGATTCTTGAAATCTAAACTTACGTTGTTTCATTCTCTCACAAATGGCGAGGACACGCAATACCGATCAGGGTGACCAGGCACCAGCCAGACCCACAAGGTGTCGGGGACGTGGTAGAGGTAGGGGACCAGCCTGCACAGCAGCCGGGATATTGCCATAGGATCCCCTTATCATTCAGGATCAGGCTCCCGCCGATGGTGCTCTAGCGGGACAGGCTCAGGCACCAATAGTGCCTAATGTTATTCCGGGTCTTCAGGAGACCCTGGCTCAGATATTGACAGTGTGTTCCAGTTTAGCTCAGGCAGTTTCTATGTCTACTACAGCCACTGCAGCTCAGACCGGGGGAGGCAATCAGACTCCAACTGCCCGGATACCTAAGCAGGCTGTACAGGGTATTCAGGCACCGGGGGTAGTCCCAGCCCAGCCGGTTGCCCCAATTCAGGATTTTGTGGTCCCTACTATGCATGAGGATGGGCAACACAGGCTGGAGAGGTTCAGCAGACTTTAGCCTCCGACTTTCAGTGGCACAGAGGGCGAGGATGCCCAAGGTTTTCTGGATAAATGTCAGAAGATGCTTCGCACTGATGGTATTCTAGAGACCAGCGGAGTTTCATTTGCTACTTATCAGTTTGCTGGTGCTGCTTTTACTTGGTGGGACTCATTCGAGAGGCGTAGGCTGGTTGGTTCAGCACCTCTCACCTGGCAGCAGTTCTCCACGATCTTTTTGGAGAAGTATGTTCCTCAGTCCCACAAAGAGGAGCAACGCAAACAGTTTGAGCAATTGCGTCAGGGAGAGTTGTCAGTTACTCAGTACGAGATGAGGTTTTTCGAGTTGGCCAGACATGCTTCTGAGATTGTCCCTACTGACATGGAGAGGATAAGGAGGTTTGTAGATTGTCTTACTTATCAGCTTCGGATCTTGATGACCAGAGAGAGAGTGTCTGGAGCTACATTTGAGCAGGTAGTTGACATTGCTCGGGACATTGAGTCGGTTCGTAGGCAGGATCGTGAGGAGAGAGAGGTCAAGAGGCCTCGAGGAGCAGGTAACTTCAGTGGTGCCCCTTCTAGAGGGCAGTTTCAGCACAACAGAGGTCGTCCATTTAGACCTCCACAGCCAGTTCGCCCGGCTTATAGTGGTGTATCTTCGGGGCAGGGTCATCGCAATTCTCATCAGGGATGTTCACCTTTTAGTGCTCTTCCAGCTCAGAGCTCCGCCCGAGCATCATCTTATCAGGGTTCTTCTATTCTTGGTTCGTCTGGTGGTTATCATGGTGGCAGGGGTTTTCGTCAGTTTTCATCTCCAGCTCCAGGTAGTTGTTATGAGTGTGGAGAGTTCGGACATGAGTGGAGGCAGTGTCCTCGTCGTCCTAGTAGTTCATCTCAGCAAAGGATTCAGCCCTCAGCTTCAGCCCCAGTCATATCACCACCTACCCAGGCAGCCAGGGGTGGTGGTCAGGAAGCTAGAGGCCGCCCTAGAGGGGGAGGTCAAACAGATGGAGGCCAGCCACGCATTTATGCACTTCCGGATAGGCCAGATGCTATGGCCCCAGATGCGGTGATTACAGGTACTATCTCAGTTTGTCACAAGGATGCTTTGACTTTATTTGACCCTGGTTCCATGTACTCTTATGTCTCATCCTATTTTCCCCATTTTCTGAATATGCCCCGTGAGTCGTTAGTTACGTCTGTTCATGTTTCGACTCTGGTGGGCGATACTATTGTTGTGGACCGTGTGTATCGGTCGTGTCTTATATCTATTGGGGGTTTAGAGACCCAAGTGGACTTGATGTTACTCAATATAGTTGATTTTGATGTGATTCTGGGCATGGATTGGTTATCCCCATGTCATGCGATTCTTGATTGTCACGCTAAGACCGTTACCTTAGCTATGCCCGAAGTTTCGAGAGTTGGGTGGATGGGGTCTATAGAGCATTTACCTAGCAGAGTGATTTCTTATTTAAAGGCTCACCGTATGGTTGAGAAAGGGTGTGAATCTTATCTTGCTTTTGTGAGGGATGTTAGTAGTGAGACTCCTTCTGTTGATTCTATTCCTCTAGTCCGTGACTTTCCGGATGTATTCCCTGCAGACCTGCCAGGCATGCCACCTGACAGGGATATTGATTTTGGTATTGACCTGGTGCAAGACACCCAGCCTATCTCTATTCCATCTTACGGCATGGCACCAACGGAGTTGAAAGAATTGAAAGAGCAGCTTCAGGAACTCTTAGATAAGGGGTTCATTCGGCCGAGTGTATCACCTTGGGGTGCACCGGTGTTGTTTGTGAAAAAGAAAGATGGCTCCATGCGTATGTGTATTGATTATAGACAATTGAATAAGGTTACGGTGAAGAATCGTTATCCTTTGCCTCATATTGATGACTTATTTGATCAGCTTCAAGGAGATAAGGTGTTCTCCAAGATTGACTTAAGGTCTGGGTATCATCAATTGAGATTCGGGATTCTGACATTCCGAAGACTGCTTTTAGGACCAGATATGGTCATTATGAATTCCTGGTTATGTCATTTGGGCTATCCAATGCCCCAGACGCGTTCATGCAATTGATGAATAGTGTGTTCCAACCTTACCTTGATTCGTTCGTCATTGTGTTCATTGATGACATCTTGGTTTATTCCCGCAGCTAGGAAGATCATGCTCAGCACTTGAGGATTGTGTTACAGAGGTTGAGAGAGGAGACGCTTTATGAAAAATTCTCCAAGTGTGAGTTTTGGCTTGGTTCAGTATCTTTATTGGGGCACGTGGTGTCTAATGAGGGTATTCAGGTTGATCCGAAGAAGATTAAGGTGGTGCAGATTTGGCCCAGACCATCCTCAGCTACAGAGATTAGGAGTTTCCTTGGTTTGGCGGGATATTATCGTCACTTTGTGGAGGGATTCTCTTCTATTGCTTCACCATTGACCAGATTGACCCAAAAGGGTGCTCTATTCAGATGGTCCGATGAATGTGAGGAGAGCTTTCAGAAGCTCAAGTCAGCATTGACCACAACTCCAGTTTTGGTTTTGCCTACTGGTTTGGGTTCTTACACAGTCTATTGTGATGCTTCTAGAGTTGGTTTGGGAGCGGTGTTGATGCAGGATGGTAGGGTGATCGCTTACGCGTCTAGACAGTTGAAGGTGCACGAGAAGAATTACCAGTGCACAATCTTGAGTTAGCTGCCATCGTTCATGCCTTAAAGATTTGGCAGCATTACTTGTATGGGGTACTGTGTGAGATTTTCACTGATCATCGTAGCTTGTAGTATCTGCTGAGGAAGAAGGACTTGAATCTGCGTCAGAGAAGGTGGTTAGAGCTCCTTAAGGACTATGACTTAACTATTTTGTATCATCCAGGGAAGGCCAATGTAGTGGCCGATGCCTTGAGTCGCAGAGTTGAGAGTTTGGGGATTCTAGCATAGCTTTCAGCAGCAGAGCGACCTTTAGCACTTGATGTTCAGGCTTTAGCGGGTCAGTTGGTGAGATTGGATTTTTCAGACCCTCCGCGGGTATTAGCTAGCATGACTTCCTGGTCTTCCTTATTTGATCAGATTAAAGCTCGCCAGTATGATGACCGACACTTGTTAATTCTTCAGGATAGAGTTCGTCGGGGTGATTCCAGAGATGTGACTATTGGTGATGATGGAGTTATGAGGATGCAGGGCCGTATTTGTGTGCCCAATGTGTATGGTATTCGAGAGTTTATATTAGCAGAGGCTCACAGCTCGCAGTATTCTATTCATCCGGGTAACGCGAAGATGTATCAGGATTTGAGACAACAACATTGGTGGAGGCGGAGGAAGAGAGATATTGTTGAGTATGTAACACGGTGTCTCAACTGCCAGCAGGTCAAGTATGAGCACCAGAGACCAGGTGGATTACTTCATAGGTTAGATATTCCGGAGTGGAAGTGAGAGCGAATTACTATGGATTTTGTAGTTAGGCTTCCACGGACTTCGAAGGGTTTTGAAGCTATTTGGGTCATTGTGGATAGATTGACCAAATCCGCGCACTTCATTCCTATCAGTACTATTTATACCTCAGAGCGGTTAGCTGGTATTTACATTAAGGAGATTGTCCGATTGCATGGAGTTCCGGTTTCTATTATTTCTGACAGAGGTACTCAGTTCAGATCTCAGCTTGGAGGGCCGTACAGAAATGTATGGGTACTGATGTAGAGTTGAGCACTGCATTTCACCCTCATACGGACAGGAAGTCAGAACAGACTATTCAGATATTGGAGGATATGTTACGGGCTTGTGTAATTGATTTTGGTGGTTCATAGGATCAGCTTCTGCCATTAGCGGAGTTTGCATATAATAACAACTATCAGTCCAGTATTTAGATGGCCCCGTATGAGGCTTTATATGGCAGGAGGTGTAGATCTCCAGTTGGTTGGTTCGAGCCCGGTGAGGCTAAGTTATTGGGCACATATTTGATTCAGGATGCGTTGGAGAAGGTGGATTTGATTCAAGAGCGACTTCGCACAGCGCAGTCTAGGTAGAAGAGATATGCGGACCGGAAGGTTTGGGATGTGTCATTTATGGAAGGTGATAAGTTACTGCTGAAGGTATCACCCATGAAGGGTGTTATGAGGTTCGGAAAGAGAGAAAATCTGAGTCCACGGTTTATTGGTCCGTTTGAGGTGCTTAAGAAGGTTGGAGAGGTGGCTTATAGACTTGCCTTTCCACCCAGCTTGTCGAGTGTTCATCCGGTATTTCATGTGCCGATGCTCAGGAATATGTTGGTGACCCGTCTCATGTGTTAGATTTCAGCACAGTTCAACTCGAGGGTGATATGTCATTTGAGGTGGAGCCAGTAGAAATTTTGGTTCGTGAGGTCAGAAAGCTGAGATCTAAGGAGATATCATCAGTGAAAGTGTAGTGGAGAGGTCAGCCAGTGGAGGAAACTACTTGGGAGACCGAGCGGGAGATGCAGAGCAAATATCCTCACTTGTTTGAGACTCCAGGTATGTGTTTTGACCCGTTCGAGGACGAACGTTTGTTTAAGAGGGGGAGAATGTAACGACTCGGTCTATCGTTACGTAGAACCTGCATTATAATTACTATTATTGACTTGTTATAAGTTGGTTATACTGTTATTGATGTGTTAGAGTTGGTAGGCTTGAAATCAGAATGGTTGTAGTGAGAGTTTAGTCATTTAGTCTTTAAAAATAACCTTAAAATGGGAAACGTCAACTGAGAGTTGGCTTATTGGTACACGACCTCGGAATGCAGATTTTATGGCTTGAATAGCTTCGTTAGGTGATTTGGGACTTAGGAGTGTGTTCAGAATAATTTTGTGATGTCCGTTGTAGAATTAGGCTTGAATTGGCGAAATTTAGTTTTTGGAGATTTTCGGTCGGTAGTGGAAAATAGGCTATCGGGGCTGGAATGGAATTCCAACAGTTGGAACAGGTTCATAATATCATTTTGGATATGTCTGCAAAATCAGGTCAATCGGAGTTGTTTTGGATAGTTCGGCATCGTTGGTGGATTTTAAAAATTCCAAAGTTCTTAGGCTTGAATCCGATGTGATTTTGGTGTTTTGATGCTATTTTTAGTATTTTGAGAGTGCAACTAAGTTTGAATGAGAATTTTTGACGTGTTGGTATAATTGGTTGAGGTCCCGAGGGGCTCAGGATTGATTTCGGGTAATCAACGAACTCAATTAGACTTAAAAATAATGTTGTTTGCTAGTGTTTTTGCACAGGAATTTTACACTATGCGATCACGGAGATGGGTCGGCGTTCGCATAAGTGATGTGGGGAGCTGAGGTGGATTTGTTCAATGCGTTCACGGAGTGTGTGGTGCGAACGCGGAGCGTAGGTGGGCGATGCATCGCGAATGCAGGGGTTCTGGTGCGATCGCATGGGGTTGAGAATTTTCTGAGGGACCCCCAGGCCATTGATCAGTGCGAACGCGGACCTGGGGGTGCGATCGCGGAGAGTCGTCTGGGCAAGGCAGTGCGTTCGCAGAGTGTTGACCGCAATCGCGAAGGTCCCTGATGACCGCGATCGGGGAGACTAAATAACTGGGCAGTATTAATTAAACCCTTCCGCGACCCTAACACATTTTTACACCATTTTTGTACGGAAGGAGAGCTTTTGAGGCGATATTTGAAGAGGAAAATCAGTGTTCTTCATAGAGGTAAGTATTTTGATCATTAAAATCAGTAAATAAAAAAGGTGGGTTTAGGGCTTGAGATTATGAGACCTTTAGGGGTCGATTTAAGGGTCAAACAGACTCCGATTTTAACGTTCTTTATATGTACGGACTGAGGAGATGAAGAAGAACATTTTGGTATAAAAATTTCTGAGTTTTGAGATGTCACGACCCGAAATCCCACCTTTCAGACCGTAACTGCGTCTAACGTTGAACCCGCTAGACAAGCCAACGTACACAATACTTTGACATTTATAAAAACAACATAACAGTAATAAAGCCAATTAACTTTCCAACCTCTACTGGGATATCTCAATTCCCTTAACTTTCAGCCTTTACCGAACATTTCCAAATCACTTCAAAAGTTTTTACAGCAGAAAAGTAATAATATTCCCAAAACGAATAATGAAATGATAAAGGTAACAACATCGCAAATATCCCAAAACCGGGGTGTCACAACCTCACGAACTAACTAACTGAGTGCTAAATACAAAGTCTGAAAGAAATACATAATTGTCTTAGAACTAGAAGAAAAAGGCAAGACAATGAGGAAATCCAAATGTAGGAGAGACNTGCGGGATCTGCACAACATTAAGAAGTGCAGTGTAGCATCAGTACAACCGACCCCATGTACTGAGTAAGTGCCGAGCCTAACCTCGGCCGAAGTAGTGACGAGGATAGATTTGACATTAACGATAAACTGTCCTATTCTACAGCAGGTAACAGGAAGTAACACAAGGCAGGAGATAAAACCGGAAATAGAGGATACGAGAGCAGTAAAGGGGGGACAAGTGAAATAAAGCAGTCACATCGACAGAT
>ML280604.1:5257-47692 GCA_005239495.1 Nicotiana undulata
GGGTCCTAAATTTTTTAGCCTAAAGGATCACCCCGTGCAACATAAATAATACTTAGTAACTCCCTCAAGGTGGGGTGTTACTCATATTATTCAGCGGGCACAGACAATCATCTCTGCTACTCGATTACTATCTTTAAGTTGTTTACCTAAATCGCACTAGTCAATTCTAAGTTGTACTCTATGCGTGCACTACATGTCCCATGCTTATGGTCCAGGAGGCATTTGGACCTCTATTTCAGGGTGGTTCTAGACTTTAACTTAGGTTTCTCAAAAGGGAAAATACTAGGCGACATACAAAACATTTTGGAATTTCACATATAAACATATATGGGCTCAAGTTAGCCTGCGCACTTAGACAACAAATGCACGCGAAACTGATTAACATTAATAGTTGCAGATTTGAACCAGTTAAGATTACAGGAACCTATAGGTAGGATTTCTATGTGATACTGAATTAATGAGCATATAGTTTATACGCAGAAGCCATTCATTAATACGTTTTCCGAAGCCTACATAATTGCCTACTGATTTTAAGCATAAGGGGATTAACCTATAGGCATGATGTCTAGATGTTTTACGCAATAATAAATAGTGATAATCATGGAAGAATATTCAGAACTATTTATTTAATCCAATAGGCATGTTTTCTAATGATGACAATGGCACAATGTTGAAAATTCCTATAGAAACGAGCAGGATGATAGTTTAAGCTGATTCATACCTATAGGCATGATTTCTAAAATTAGATCCAACTTTAGATCCTATAGACATGATTTCTGTAATTTTTAGATAAGGAAACATGTAAATAGAATCATGTACGCACATTGAATTATATAATACCCTATAGGCATGGTTTTTACCAAGCAGAAGTAGAACACAATTGAACCAGATGAAGAACCTATAGGCAGGATTGCTAACATATAATGAGTGAACATAATAGTATACCTATAGGCAAGATTTCTATTGATAACTGAAAAGTAACACATCTTGAGCCAAATAGAATACCTATAGTCATAGTTTCTAATACACGACAACTGAACATATAATTACACATTACTGAGCTAAGTGATGAACCTATAGACTGGATTTCCACCCAATTTAGTGCAAGTATAAGATAAATATCCCTTTCCCAATTTTACTAATACCCCAAAATGTTATCATAAGAATTATTATAGGCCTAGAAAGAATAGAATAAATTACAAAGCAGAATAGCAATAGGAATCCTACAGCAGGCCCAAAGATACACCTGCCCAGGCCAAGCCTTTATTCTCACAGTTCACAACAGCTCCAAAGTTACATACTTATGGACATAAAGCAGCCAGGAATTGAGTGATTCACCCAGTGAGCACAAGACAGAGTTGAGCATATAGAACCAAGGCCCTGGTGCGTTAGAGTTCCCAAGGGCTTCAATAACCCAGGGCATTGCTCACACTACGTTAACAAAGACAATTTAGAGGAGGGATTAGGGAGCAAATCCTAGTGTGTCAGAGTTCACAAGGGTCTCAAATGAACCCTAAGCAGTGCTCACACTAGGGAGGACAAAGGACAGAACCCAAGTAGCCTTGGCTAAGAATGGGATTCAAAAAAAGAACTTAGGTGACAGGTGAAAGAAAGGACCAAAATTGAGAAAACAAGAATTGGGGATTCAGACATGATCAAATTGAGCCAACCAAGCAAACATTTGAACAAATAATAGAACGTAGAAAAGAAAAACAAGCTTACTGAAACTGATAAACAAGTTTCACACTTAGCACATCACATGCTAAAGAAAAATTGAGAAAGAACATGTTCACAGGATTGGAAAGATTATTATGTATAGGTGCAGAACTAGTTAAAACTTGGTTGGATTATGCTACGTACACAACCTAGTATCAAGTAAAAAAGACAACATTGTGATGAGTCAAATAATCATAGAGGGGGGAGGGCATCATATTAGCATAGGGGTGAGATTACAGTCACAAATTAAGACATCTATACAAACTATTCCTCAGAGTAGCAGGTAACATTGTCATATTGGTTAATTAACAAAAAATGGTCCATTTTGTATCATGGATTTATCTCAAGGCAACAATTCAAACATGATTAGACAACTATTCCAAATCACAAGCAAATACTATAGAGGTGTGGGGTCGAGTGATCATGTTGACACAATAGCAAAGAGGAAGATTATGACTAGCAATGAGAATCTTAACATAGGATAACACAAATGTGAGGCATTCACTAGAGGGATTCAAGACAAGTGAGTAAACATGTTCATAGGCATTCAGGAGTCAATACACTAACTGAATACACCTTAAGCAAGTTCAGATAACTTTAGAACTGGTAACATTAGGAGCAATTAAGTGTTAAAGAGGCTAAGACATACAAAGTTGATAGGATAATGCCTAAACATCACTCAAAAGCATATTGAACCATGGATTCAGTAGTAATAACATATGCAAAACAGAGACATGTAAGAAAGAAATTACAGAAGTCAAGTGACTCACCAGTTAAGCGAAAATGCACAAAATAATAGAAGTCCACAGTATTCTAAGTAGCAAGATCTCATAACTAAATGGCCTTAGATTCCAGCCGGCCAAAATCAGAATATATAATGCAAATCAGGGTAAAGCTTTAGGGCTAGTAAGGCTAAAGTCAGTTTATAAAGAAGGGTCCTCCAAAGGGAATGGGGGAAGGGATTATATAGTGGTAGAAATTAACACATAGACATGGAAAACAAATCAGTCAGATGCAAGTGGGATAAAAAGAAAATATTCCAAAATCAACTAGAAGTAATTTAGGACACAAATCAAGGATTCAGTAAATCAGGAAAACACAAATAATACCAAAACACAAAATCGTTCATAATATTTAAGGCCAATACTAAAGTAAAAATTAGGGAAACATAAATAATACCAAAACACAAAATCGTTCATAGTATTTAAGGCAAATACTAAAGTATAAAAAAGATAGGGAAACCTAAGAAAAGAGAATAATCAAACACATAAAAGGAAAGATTCATCAAAATCAGTGAGGAAAAGGAAAAAGTCTCAACCCCTAATTTTAGAAAAAGTGCAAAATCGGGGGGATATACAAAATAAAGCAAACATCACACAGAATATGATGAATAGAGGCAGAATATCATTAAAATTAGAAAATCGAACCTATTTTGGTTCGATTGAAAAAGGTTTGAAAATCCTAATTTAGGGTAGGTAAGAATCATCAACATATATGAAAATATTCGTACTTACAAAGAATAGATGATGAACATAGACGGGGTAATCATAGAAATCAGAGACTCGAACCGATTTGGTTCAATTTTGACGAGATTTACTTTTCATGTTAGGCAAGCAACTAAGTAACACCACAGACGAGTAACCAGTAGTGAGGGAAGTAAATAAGGCAAGAGGATCACTAGTTGATTCCATTTTGGGGGCCGGATTTGGAGAGGTTGAGACACACGGCGGCTAGGGTTCGTGAGATGAGAGATGAGAGGATTCAAGGGCGGAGGGGTGGTGGAGAATAATTAGGGTTAGGGGTTTGGGTGTAATTAAAGGGAAGGGTGTAACGTGGACCATTGATCTCGGAGATCAACCGCCACGATTTAAAAGAGTTTTGGGTTGTGTGGTTTAAACGGGTCGCGACCAGGTATAGGATTGGGCTAATTGGTCTTGGGCCAGGGGTACTTAGGCTAGTGTAAGGGTGTTGGTCTAGTGTATTGGGTAGTTTTAGGTCCGAAAATAGGAGGAATTTAGGGTTAAATTTTAAATACCCAATTTTAACCAAATAAATAATTTGTAAAAGTAATAAATAAATAACAAAATAATGTTTGTGCCTAAAATTTGATTAAAAATAATTACTTAACATAATAAGAATATGAAAAGTTAATTTCTGCAAAATAATGTAATTATGATGTGTATGTGCTATTATTGCAAAAAAATGCAATTTAGCCAAAAAAAAAATGCAATTGCAATTACAAGAAATGGACTGAAAATATTTAAAACCTCATATTGATATAAATGATAAATTTAGGTGATTAAATCATCATAAAAATCATTTGGAAGGTTATTATTGGATATTTATATAATAAAATACAGGAATAAATTGGTTTAAAGTCTTTAAAACTATGGAAAATTATAAAAAATACTTGTGTATGCTTACAAATCAAATGATGATGCATATGCACTATATATATATATATATATATATATATATATATATATATATATATATANTAAAACCAGGGATATGTAGGTAGCTTAGAAACTAGGGCCCGACCGATACCTTTTGAAATCACCCCATTCGGTCAAAATCGGTCATCATTTCTTTATACGACAACTCTTTCATCCTTCCCGAGTAAAGAGGGGCAACTGTTGATACCCAATTATATATATATATATATATATATATAATTGGGTATCAACAGTTGCCCCTCTTTACTCGGGAAGGATGAAAGAGTTGTCGTATAAAGAAATGATGACCGATTTTGACCGAATGGGGTGATTTCAAAAGGTATCGGTCGGGCCCTAGTTTCTAAGCTACCTACATATCCCTGGTTTTATAGGAATCAGGTCATGTGTAATTCTGGATCCAACGGTAGAATAAACCGATGGAGTTGTTATAAGAATGGACAAGATATTCTGGACTGGACGTTATTGGGATTGGTAATGGTTATATCTGAGAATGGTTATGGATATTTGACTGGTTACCAGATAGGAATGGGTAAAAGAAGGTGATCGATTATGTTTGAAATAGTTGCAAGATATGAACGTTGAATGGGAACTGGAGCAAAGATTGCTCCTGTTAGGAGAACGGTTACTTCTTGGATCACCTGCAAACTTCAAATACGATGCACACAAGTACATATAGATTACTGCATAAATTTAAATATGATGCAAATTCCCTTTGGACCACTGAGATTGTCTTTGGACGATGAGGATGATGTCCTTAGAGCATGACGTCCCGGGTCATGAACCGTGAGATAGGGGATTCGCAGGCCATGAAATGATGTTCTCGGGTTATGAAGATGGTACCTCTGAACTATGACACCCTTGAATAATGATGTGCAATATTGAGAGATCCTCAGGCCATGGCATGGTGTCTTCCGGCTATGGGGATGATGCCTTCGAACTATGACGCCTTCGGAAAAAATTGGCTATGTTTCAGCCCATGAGATGCAAAGACATGATGCTTGAGATGAAACAAGACAGAGCTTAGTCTTGTGTAAGATCAGGGGCAGAGCTTAGCCCCGAAAGAATAGAATAATACAAGGTTTCGAACAACGCAGCATTTGTGGTTATGCAAGGAGAAACAATGCTTTGTCTCATGCTAGATTGGAGACAATGCTTAGTCTCGTGCAGGGAAGGTAGAGCTTAGCCTTATGCAATTAAGGAGGCAGGGCTTAGCCTCATGCAATATTGGAGACAATGCTTAGTCTCATGCAATGGGAAGGCAGAGCTTAGCCTTATGCAATTGAGGAGGTAGGGCTTAGACTCATGAAAGACTGGAGACAATGCTTAGTCTCATGCAAGACTGGAGACAATGCTTAGCCTTATGCAATTGAGGAGGCACAGCTTATCCTCATGCAAGATTGGAGACAATGCTTAGTCTCATACAATGGGAAGGAAGAGCTTAGCCTTATGAAATTGAGGAGGCATGGCTTAGCCTCATGCAATATTGGAGACAATGCTTAGTCTCATGCAATGCAAAGGCAGAGCTTAGCATTATGCAATTGAGGAGGCAGGGCTTAGCCTCATGCAAGATTGGAGATAATGCTTAGTCTCATGCAATGAACAGATAGTAAATAGGAACAGAGTATTTCTTAGCTGGAGATATATTTGCACTTAGTAGTTTTTGTCGTTACGAAGACAGTGATTCTAAGGTGCGCACGTACTTGCAGCTATTCCTCATTCCTGCATCCAAAAAAAAATCATGAGTTTTACGGGGGAGGTTGGTTCGTGTCTCTGCCTGCTTGCTTTTCTTTGCTCCACACTGAAATCCTACTCGAGTTACCATGGGTAGCATCTGGCTAAAAATAAAGTTTTCAAAAAATATGCGTGCGTGGTTATTTAAAACACAGTAATATGAAATATTAAATAAATTAGATGAACCAGTAACTGCGACACTATCAGATACATTGCAACCTCCTTGCCATAGAATTTTGAGGGTCCTCCTAAAAATTCTGCCCTAGTTATTCAGACGATTTTTTGGTTGTTCCACATACGGTGACGTTGGCTAAACTTGCTCCAGAATTTTGAGGGTCCTCCTCAAAATTCTATCCCAGTTTCTGATTGTGGGAAAAATAAAAATTTATTGAATTGTGACCGAACCCACAGGGCTGCCTACGTATCCCCTCTTAAACGGGAATCAGTTCAAGCATAGTTCAGTTACATCAGGTTGCATAAATGTAAGCAACTTAAACATAATATCTTTTGATTGCATCTGAATTGATAGGTTTTGGCCAAATCTTTTCCTCCATTTTTACGAGTATGAGTGCTCCTCCTGTTAGTACTCTATGGACCATGTAGGGTCCTTTCCAGTTGGGTGAGAATTTTCCTTTGGCTTCATCCTGGTGTGGAAAGATCCGTTTCAGCACCAGCTGCCCCTGTGCAAACTGTCTAGGTTTGACCCTTTTGTTGAAAGCTCTAGCCATGCTATTTTGATAAAGTTGACCATGACACACTGCATTCATTTTTTCCCCATCAATGAGAGCTAGTTTTTCATAGCGACTTCTTACCCACTCTGCATCACTGAGTTCAGCTTCCTGTATAATTCTTAAGGAAGGAATTTCTACCTCGACGGGAATGACGGCTTCAGTACCGTAGACAAGCAAGTAAGGAGTTTGCCTAGTTGACGTGCGGACTGTGGTACGGTATCCCAATAAGGCAAATGGTAACTTCTCATGCCACTGCTTGTGATTCTCTACCATCTTCCTTAGTATCTTCTTAATGTTCTTGTTGGCGGCCTCCACGGCTCCATTCATTTGGGTCGGTATGCTGTGGAGTTCTTGTGTTTGATTTTGAAGGTCTCGCACATAGATTTCACTAGGTCACTATTGATATTGGCGGCATTTTCAGTGATGATGGGTTCTGGAACCCCAAATCGGCAAACAATATGGTCTTTGACGAAATCTGCGATGACTTTCTTGGTTACAGCTTCGTAAGATGCAACTTCAACCCATTTTGTGAAGTTTATGGCCACTAGAATGAACTTGTGCCCGTTTGAAGCAGCGGGCTTGATTGGTCCAATGACATCCATTCCCCAGGCGGCAAAAGGCCAAGGTCCACTTGTTGCATTAAGTTCATTTGGAGGCACCCGTATCATATCTATGTGTATCTGGAACTGATGACATTTCTGGACATACCGGATGCAGTCTGTTTCCATAGACTTCCAAAAATATCCTGCTCTAACTATCTTCTTGGCTAGGATGAAACCATTCATATGTAGGCCGCAGGTTCCAACGTGTATCTCTTCAAGTAGTTTGGAAGCTTCCTTGGCCTCAACACACTGTAATAGTCCTAGGTCTGAAGTCCTTCTATACAGAATTCTTCCACTTTGGAAGAAATGATTGGACAATCTCCGGAGCGTATGTTTCTAAGTATGATTTGCATGCTCTGGATATTCTCCTTTGTGTATCATGTCATGGAAAATAGTTGTCATGGCCCTCATGTAAGTGTCCCCAACATTCTTTAGACCAAACCACATTTTTATATATCAGTACACTCCCTACGGTGTGATGAAAGTTGTTTTCTCGGCATCTTCTTCATCTATCCAAATCTAATGATAACCCGCGAAACAATCTACAAAGGATTGGAGTTCATGCTTTGCACAATTGTCGATCAATATGTGTATGTTTGGTAGTGGGAAATCATCTTTGGGACTTGCTCTGTTTAGGTCTCGATAGTCGACACACCTCCTGACTTTCCCGTCCTTCTTCGAAACCGGCACAATGTTGGCCAACCAAGTCAGATATTTAACTACCCTGAGGACCTTAGCTTTTATCTGCTTGGTGACTTCTTCTTTGATTTTCAGACTCATATCCGGCTTGAACTTTCTGAGCTTCTGCTTTACTGGTGGACACATCGGATTGGTGGGTAGCTTATGAGCCACTATGGATGTGCTCAATCCGGTCATATCATCATACGACCATGCGAAAATGTCTTCATATTCTTTCAGAAAATGAGTGTACTCTTACTTCTTTGATGGTGACAAATGAATGCTTATGCGAGTTTCTTTGATTGTTTCGGAATCTCCCAAGTTGACTATCTCAATTTCGCCCAGGTTGGACTTAGGCTTATTCTCAAAGTTCTCTACTTCTCTAACAATTTCCTCAGGTATTACATATTCTTCTTATATTTCTTCCAAGTCACTATCCTTATGCTGCGTTGTCTCATTACATGTCACAGTCGTTGGTTCATCAAGGTAAGAAGTAGTAATGCCCGGGACTCGGCGGGCCGTCGATGGTGTGGCTTTCCAGTTTTTGAGGACGGCTCCTTTCTCCATTGTTTGGATGATGAGGCCTTCCTCCTCCTCAACTATTACACTGCAATCCATGTCTTCCTCTTCTAAAAATAGATTCCTCAAACCAGCTAGCACTTCGTCTTCTTCGGATACCCACATCATATCAACTTGATGGAAGAATTGGCTCAGATGCGATATTGGCTGTTCAAGAGGGTAGTAAAGACCACGCCATGGTGGAGACCAATTCTGATACTCATGCCATATGTACTGATATCCCAATCCAAAGGTCATGCCATGACGTTTTAGCTGTATTGGTTTGGCAATACCCTGGAGATTCTTTTTGAGCCCTTTACCAGGTTTGTACCCTGCCCATGCTAGGATGCTCTCTATTTTGTTTTTGCACCACTTGTCCTTTTCAATTGCATTAATGCGATGAATGCAATGGTAAGTCTCTCCACCCAACTTCCTTCTATTCTCCACGATCTGAACAATCTGATTGGTATAAATGGGATTACTCTCGTCTCTATGAATTATCACCTCCTGATGGTTCCATTCGAACTTCATAGCCTGGTGCAGAGTGGATGCTACAACCCTAGCATCGTGTATCAAAGGTCGTCCCAGTAATAAATTGTATGAGGCGGATATGTTGAGTACTTATATTTCGACATCAAACCAAGTCGGGCCCATTTGTAAGCAAAGGTTGGTTTCTCCGATCTTGGCCTTTTGAGATCCATCGAATGCTTCTACGTTCATAGTTCTTGATCGTATCGCATGCAATCCTTTGCCCAATCTCTTCAAAGTCGTCAATGGAAAGATGTTCATAATGGAACCTCCATCTATCAAAACTCTGGCAATGAATTTATCTTCACATTGTACCGTGATATGCAGTGCCCTGTTGTGGCTTAATCCTTCTGGCGGCAATTCATCTTTATGGAAAGGGATCTTATGGCTCTCCAGTACTTAACCTACCATGTTGGCCATTTCTCCACTGGTAATATTGTTAGGCACGTAAGCTTCGTTTAATACCTTCATCAATGCATTCCTATGTGCTTCAGAATTCTGCAGTAATGATAAAATAGATATCCGAGTAGGGGTTTTGTTCAGATGGTCCACTATAAAGTATTCTCTTGCTTTCACCTTTCTCCAAAGATCATCTGGGCCGGTTTCAATGATAGGCTGTTTGGAAGCGGCTTCTTTACTTGTTCCCCCTAGGTGCTCAGGTATGTAAACTCTACCAGTCCGGGTCATCCCTTGTGCTGCACCAGTTTCTTCTATTTTTGCTTTTCCTTTCCTTATGGCTTCTGCAACATAGTCCCAGGGTACGACTTTGGAATTAAAGGATGGTGTGGGTGATATCGTCACAGTGAAAGGTGTAGTCACTTCTACTTCAAACGGAGCAGGCGCAACTGCGGGTGTTGTTACTTGCACTTCGAATGGAGTCGGTGCGGCTACTTCAACTTTGACTTATGGTTGAATCTGTACCAAAATAGGAGTGAGAGTGACTACAGGTTTCTTTGGATCATCTCCTTCTCAAATGAGCCCAATTGACCCTTCCGGGTCCCATTCTTCATCAGTCTCTATCACATTCACCCCCTCGCCCCTATGATCGGGGAGGGGATTGTTTGGAAAGTTAGGTGCAGCCTATTTTTCTTGTATAACCTTGGTATCAATTAACGTCCGGATCTTGTCTTTCAGAGTGCGATATTCGTCAATGGTAAGACCCTTCATGCCGGAGTGGTAGGCACATGTCTTATTTGGATTGACCCATTGAGAGAAGTTTTCCATGGTAACAACGGGAATAAGAGTGACATAACCAGCAACTTTCAGTCTCTCATATAACTATTTGATGGGTTCGGCAATAGAGGTGTATTGTCTGGGCGGCCTGCGGTCGAAATGTGGTCTGGGTTTCTGATAGTTTTGGCGGGCTGGTGGTGAGTGGTAGTACGATGGCAGAGTATTATAAGTATGGTAGGCGGTAGCGGGTTGCGGATATCTGGGAGCTGAAGGCTGATATGGAGGTGGAGGTGTTTGGTATGTGAGAGGAGATTCCGTACCTTGGGCTACCATCACGACCCCTACCTCCTTCTTCTTGGATATGCCTCCTGATTGCAAGGCCTTGTTGGTAGCTTGTAATGCCTCAAAATTGTTTACCATCCCGCTTTTAATTCCTTCTTCAATTCTTTCCCCCAATTTGATGATGTCGGAGAATTTTTGATTTTCAATAACCATTAACCTCTCATAGTATTGCGGATCCTGGGCCCGGGTAAAGAATTCATTCATCTGCTCTTCTTCCAATGCCGACCTTACTTTTGCAGCTTCCGATCTCCACCGCGTAGCATACTCGCGAAAAGTCTCTGTCGGCTTCTTCTTAAGATTCTGGAGATAGAAGACATCTGGTGCATTCTCCGTATTAAATCTGAATCAATCCATGAAATCTGACGCCATGCTTACCCAGTTAACCCACTTCTTTTGATTTTGACTGATATACCAAGATAGGGCGTCTCCAGTGAGGCTCCTCATGAATAACTCTATGTGGATTCTTTCATATTTTCCAATTCCTACGAGCTTGTCACAATATGTCTACAGATGCACCTTTGGGTCACCTGTTCTATCAAACATTTCAAACTTGGGATGTTTGTAACCCTCTGGAAGTTCTACGTCTGGCTGAATACACACATTTTCATAGTTCAAAAACCCAATGCCTTTACCCCTTTCGACACCTTGGACTCGACTTGTGAGCTTCTTAAGTTCCTCTGTCATATTCTTGATGATCAGGTCCTTCTCGGCGGATTCTGGTGTGTATGGGTTTTTTTATGAAGTGCGAGGTAAGGTTTCTACGTATATAGGGTTGTTTTGATGGATACCGGGGATTTGGTTATAGTGGTGATAATTGGTTGAGTTCTGTGGATCAGGGGTCGGTTGTGGTGCATTTTGAGGAGTATGGTAGGTGGTAGTTTGTGGGTACTAGGTTGGATGATGTTGGTGCTGAGGAGGAGTTGGTACCGGTGGAAAATTAGGATTTTGGGGAGGTATGGCGTATTGATGAGGTGCGAGAGGATTTTGTGGATGCTGGTTTGGTGTGTTTTGAGGAGACATTGGGTTTTGGGCGTTATGTTGGTTAATATCTGGTACGTTCAAGGTGAGGGAGAGGTTTTCCAAGTTGCGGACCTGCTCAAGTTCCCCTTGTAACCCCTGCATTTTCTGCTCCAACCGTAGGACCTAATCATTCTGTGTCGGAGTACTCCGACCATCTGAAGTCTCAACATTCTCTGCATGTGTAGCGGTGTCTTTCCTTATACCACTCATGTCGTCCATCATGGCTTTTCCCTTGCTTTTAGGATAACTTGGAGGAGGAGGAGGAGATGGAGGACCTCTGGATCTGGTATGGTATGCTGATGATGCCAATATACACGAACCAACCTTAGGGGATGGGAATAATCAAAACAAAGAAAAGAAAAAAAGGTAAACAAGTCAGTAGGGAGTTTTGAAAGGATATTTGCAGTATTTAATCATGTATTGCGGAATTATAAATTCTCATCCTAATTTGGAGACCTCATTGTGCCCGAGGTAGGCCTAACGACATATAGATTTGGAGAAACTTAATATCGATAATTGCATCATTTCATTAATCTCTATTAAAACGACATTAATCACAAAGGGTTACTAGTGGCATTTTGCCTTATTAAAATCGAATTCTAAAACGACTCTAGAAAAACAAGTAAACATCAATTCTAATCTACTCGGTCCTAGAGGACCCTCTCCAAGCTTGTCCTTCCTAGCTCCATCGATCAAATTCCCCAGGTCGTGCATATCCAATAGTAGATACACCCTTGCTAGATGTCCTCCTTCATTGCCCTATGCATTCTGACAATCCACGATCCTTTTCCTCATCTTCCTTTCAAGTTCCATCAGACCCTTCTCAAAATACTCCAACCTCTCTGTTGATTTCGTAGTGATTCCTTTCAATTCAATGATTTCTTCCATGTCCACTTTGTGTTGTTCCAAGTGTCTGGCCTCAGATTCAAAGATCCTTTTGCGTAACCTCCTGTATTTTACTTGTGCTTCGGCATTGTTATCTATGACCCTATTTCCCGAATCAATCCCTGGCTTGACTTCTCCTGCTATTCCAACCATGATGGGTAGAAATACACATGGCCGGCATGATACCGATTTGGCTCGATGGTATCCATTTCCACAATTATCTTTAGATGCCTCATGTGTTGGGCCTCGCACTTGAATGGAATGGTATCGCCCTGGAAATATGCTTTGTAGTGAACTATCTTGGAAACTCGTGGTATGAATTATTTCCTCCCAGCCTGCCTCATGACTCTAATAGGATCATAAGGATAGATACCTCTTAACCCGATTAGCACTAGGTGAGGAACATCTCTCGACCTGATGATGAACTCGCTAGTAGGGAACCACTCGAACATACAATGGACATTGTCATTAGTCAAATTGTTAAAGAAGTGTACCCAACCCATAGTGTTTCCTGGTTGTGCAAACATGTCCGGGGTGAAAGTCATTCTTTTTGGATGGTGAAAAGCTATGTGGTCATTCCATGGCCGCCGCGGAAATTTTTGACGGTATTGTCCCCTTTGAAGATGTTCCAACACCCATATTTGTAGTAACAAATTGCAACCCTCAAAATGCCTATATCCTTTCTTGTAGCGGTCCAAGGCCCAGTATATCTCTGCTATGATCATTGGGACAATAGTGTAAGTTTGTCCCTCAATTCCTTCCATTTGGGTCTTGGTAACCATAGCTAAGCGAGTGTGGATCCTCTCTCCTTGTATTGGGAATACCAACATCCCCAGAAAACAGACGATGAACACAAAAACCCGGCGATGAGTCCAACCCAGAGAAGTGATGGCAAACTCATCATGGTAGAGGCAGTAGGACTTGTTGTGCCCATAACGTTCGTAAAGGAAGTCGAAGGGTATATAAGACTTCTTCAGACAAACTAACTCATTATTCCTTCTAACACACATCATTTTCAGAAACCCTCAATAAGTACGATTTTCCGGTACCAATAGACCAGGGCTATCTTAGGGAAGCCCATCAAAGCCTTCTATTTCCTCAATAAGGGGAGTCATTTCTATATCACCGAAACGGAAAACAACCTTCTTTTCATCCCAGAACATAGTAGCGGCCTTGATCAGTACATTGTTTGGCTGAATGTCTAGAAGAGAAGGAAAAATTCTGAGAACTCTTTTCACATGGTTTTTGTCGCTTGGCGAGAGATTTTCCCACAGTCTAGCAACAAAGGTAAGATACTTCAAACCAAGACGAACCTAGGGACTTCGTGCCTCATTTATGCAAAACATATAAAGTTAGCCCTTTCCCCTTCCAGATTCGACTATACACATTAATGATTAGCATATCGGCACGTTTTCTCCAAATAATGCACATATTATGATTGTTCCCATTGGGATTATGGAAATCCCGATGGGCTTTGGACAAGGTTTTCCTTAGAGATTTATCACGACGATAGTGTTTTAACTCATACTAGGTTTAGACATGATGCATGCACAATTAACATCAGAGTGGGGTTTCTATAAGAGTCTAGACCGGTACCATCAAGTGGACAACTTGAGAGGGAAATGAACAGAACCATCGATTGCACCGCTGATCGACTTGTTTTACCGCAAATAAGCATTTCCAAATTTAAAAGGGTGATATAGGAAGAGCGCGCACACTCATCAAGTGCCGCTATGGTATTAATTGCGCACGAGTGGGATATGATGTGGAGCATGCTTTATGCAAAGATAAAATAACACGTTATCAAGTATTTTGCACGATGAAAGCGATAAATGCAGTATTAATAAATGTAAAGACAAAAAAGAAAGAAAAACAGGGAAGAAGTTAGTTCGCATAATGTGAAAATTGTAATAAAGCAAATAGAGGGGTAAGGATTGGGAAAGACATGATATAACAAAATTTAAAAGTTGGAGCCAGTGAACATGATTAGGAAATAAAGGGGGAATGCACATTGTAACCAAATTATGCGACGAGTTGCATGTGACTTCATATAAATGGGAAATAGGGAAGAGGGTGTGCATGTAGCAATAAAAGGAAAAATGGGAGAGGGGTGTTCAAGCGATAGCAAAATAATAAAGACACGCTTATCTGGAAACACTAATTCATCTAGACCTAGTTCGCAAGGGTAAGAGCCTAAAAAATCCTCAGCAGAGTCGTCAAGCTGTCGCACCCTTTTTTCTCTCGAAATTGGGTTTTGACACGTGACAACGTTTTTAAGGGAGGTTATTAAAAGAGAGAGTCGCCACCTAACGGATTAAGGTGCGTTAGGGCACCTATTTGCAGATAACTATGATTAACCAGTCGCCACCTTGACGAAAGGTGTGAGACACTCTTCGAGGTCCACAAAGGTGGGTCCCTACCGAACTCGAATTATATGAATTAGTCTAAGAGAAGAGATGAAATTTGGACAAATAAAATAAAATGATTAACTTTAAACAAAGGTGGGGGGGGGGGGGTTCCTAAATTTTTTAGCCTAAGGGATCACCCCGTGCAACATAAATAATACTCAATAACTCCCTCAAGGTGGGGTGTGACTCATATTATTCAGCGGGCACAGACTATCATCTCCTGCTACCCGATTACTATCTTTAAGTTGTTAACCTAAAGCGCACTAGCCAATTCTAAGTCGTATTCTATGCGTGTACTACCCGTCTCATGCCTATGGTCCAGGAAGCATTTGGACCTCTATTTCAGGGTGGTTCTAGACTTTAACTTAGGTTGCACAAAAGGGGAAATATTAGGCGACATACAAAACATTTTGGACTTTCATAAATAAGCAAATAAGAGTTCAAGTTAGCCTCCGCACTTAGACAACAAAGCACGCGAAACTGATTAACATTGACAGTTGCAGATTTGAGCCAGTTAAGGTTGCAAGAACCTATAGGCAGTATTTCTATGTGATACTGAATTAATGAGAAGATAGTTTATACGCAGAAGCCATTCCTCAATACGCTTTCCAAAGCCTACATAATTGCCTACTTATTTTAAGCATAAGGGGGTTAACCTATAGGCATGATGTCTAGATGTTTTACGCAATAATAAATAGTGATAATCACGGAAGAATATTAAGAACTATTTATTTAATCCTATAGGCATATTTTCTAGTGATGACAATGGCACAGTGTTGAAAATTCCTTAAGAAACGAGCAGGATGATAGTTTAAACTGATTCGGACCTATAGGCATGATTTCTACAATTAGATCCGACTTTAGATCCTATAGGCATGATTTCTACAATTAGATCCGACTTTAGATCCTATAGACATGATTTCTATAATTTTTATATAGGGCAACATGTAAATAGAATCATGTACGCACATTGAATCATACAATACAATATAAGCATGTTTCTACCAAGCAGAAGTAGAACACAATTGAACCAGATAAAAAACCTATAGGCAGGATTACTAACATATAATGAGTGAACATAATAGTATACCTATAGGCAAGATTTCTATTGATAACTGAAAAGTAACACATCTTGAGCCAAATAGAATACCTATAGTCATAGTTTCTAACACACGACAACTGAACATATAATAACACATTACTAAGCTAAGTGATGAACCTATAGACAGGATTTCTACCCAATTTAATGCAAGTATAAGATAAATATCCCTTTCCCAATTTTACTAATACCCCAAAATGTTATCATAAGAATTATTATAGGCCTAGAAAGAATAGAATAAATTACAAAGCAGAATAGCAATAGGAATCCTACAGCAGGCCCAAAGATACACCTGCCCAGGCCAGGCCTTTATTCTCACAGTTCACAACAGCTCCAAAGTTACATACTTATGGACATAAAGCAGCCAGGAATTGAGTGATTCACCCAGTGAGCACAAGACAGAGTTGAGCATATAGAACCAAGGCCCTGGTGCGTTAGAGTTCCCAAGGGCTTCAATAACCCAGGGCATTGCTCACACTACGTTAACAAAGACAATTTAGAGGAGGGATTAGGGAGCAAATCCTAGTGTGTCAGAGTTCACAAGGGTCTCAAATGAACCCTGAGCAGTGCTCACACTACGGAGGACAAAGGACAGAACCCAAGTAGCCTTGGCTAAGAATGGGATTCAAAAAAAGAACTTAGGTGACAGGTGAAAGAAAGGACCAAAATTGAGAAAACATGAATTGGGGATTCAGACATGATCAAATTGAGACAACCAAGCAAACAATTGAACAAATAATAGAACTTACAAAAAAAATCAATCTTACCAAAACTGATAAACAGGTTTCACACTTAGCACAACATTAGTCACATGCTAAGGAAAAATTGGGAAAAAAACATGTTCGCAGGATTGGCAAGATTATTATGTATAGGTGCAAAACCAGTTAAAACTTGGTTGAATTATGCTAAGTACACAACCAAGTATCAAGAAAACATGACAACATTGTGATGAGTCAAATAATATTAGAGGGGGGAGGGCATCATATTAGCAGAGGGGTGAGATTACAGTCACAAATTAAGACATCTATACAAACTATTCCTCGGAGTAGCAGGTCACATTGTCATAGTGGTCTAATTAACAAAAGATGATCCAGATTGTATCAAATATTTATTCAAGGCAACAATTCAAACATGATGAGACAACTATTCCAAATCACTAGCAAATACTAGAGAGGTGTGGGGTCGACTGATCATGTTGACACAATAGCAGAGAGGCACATTATGACTAGCAATGAGAGTCTTAACACAGGCTAACACAGATGTGAAGCATTTACTACAGAGAGTTAGGACAAGTGAGTAAACATGTTATAGGCATTCGGGAGTCAATACACTAACTGAATACACCTTAAGCAAGTTGAGATAACTTTAGAACTGGTAACATTGTGAGCAGTTAAGTGTTAAAGAGACTAAGACATACAAAGATGATAGGACAATGCCTAAACATCACTCAAAAGCAAAATGAACCATGGATTCAGTAGTAATAACATATGCAAATCAGAGATATGTAAGAAAGAAATTACAGAAGTCAAGTGACTCACCAGTTAAGCGAAAATGCAAACATAATACAAGTCCATAGTATTCTAAGTAGCAAGATCTAAGAACTAAATGGCCTTGGCTTCGAGCCGGCCAAAGTCAGAATATAGAATGCAAATCAGGGTAAAGCTTTAGGTCTAGTAAGGCTAGAGTCAGTTCATAAAGAAGGGTCCTCCAAAGGGGATGGGGAAGGGTTTATATAGTGGCAGAAATCAACACATAGACATGGAAAACAAATCAGCCGGATCCATGTGGGATAGAAAGAAAATATTCCGGAATCAATTCGAAGTAATTTAGGGCAAAATCAAGGATTTAGTAAATCAGGGAAACACAAATAATACCAAAACACAAAATCGTTCACAATATTTAAGGCCAATACTAAACTAAAAATTAGGGAAACATAAATAATACCAAAACACAAAATCGTTCAGAGTATGTAAGGAAAATACTAAAGTAAAACAAAGGGAAACCTAAGGAAAGAGAGTAATCAAACACAGAAAAGGAAAAATTCATCAGAATCAGTAAGGAAAAGGGAAAAGTCTCAAACCCTAATTTTAAGGAAAGTGAAAAATCGGCGGGATATACAAAATAAAGCAAACATCACACAGAATAGGATGAATAGAGGCAGAATATCATTAAAATTAGAAAAGCGAACCTATTTTGGTTCGATTGCAAGAGGTTTGAAAATTCTAATTTAGGGTAGGTAAGAATCATCAATAGATATGAAAATATTCGTGCTTACAAAGATTAAATGATGAACATAGACAGAGTAATCATAGAAATAAGAGATTCGAACCGATTTGGTTCGATTTTGACTAGATTTGCTTGCCATGTTAGGAAAGCAACTAAGTAACACCATAGACGAGTAACTATTAGTGAGGGGAAGTAAATAAGGCAAGAGAATCACTGGTTGATTCCATTTTGGGGGGAGGATTTGGAGAGGTTAAGACACACGACGGCTAGGGTTCGTGAGTTGAGAGATAAGAGCATTCAAGGGAGGAGGGGTGGTGGAGAATGATTAGGGTTAGGGGTTTGGGTGAAATTAAAAGGAAGGGTGTAACGTGGACCGTTGATCTCATAGATCAACAGCCACGATTTAAAAGAGTTTTGGGTCGGATGGTTTAAACGGGTCGCATCCAGGTATAGGATTGGGCTAATTGGTCTTGGGCCAGGGGTACTTGGGATATTGTAAGGGTGTTGGGCTAGTGTATTGGGTAGTTTTAGGTCCGAAAATAGGAGGAATTTACGGCTAAATTTTAAATACCCAATTTTAATCAAATAAATAATTTGTAAAAGTAATAAAAAAATATCGTTTGTTCCTAAAAAATGATTAAAATTATTACTTAACATAATAAAAATAAAAATAAAGTTAATTTCTGCAAATTAATGTAATTATGTATGCGTATGGGCTATTATTGCAAAAATATGCAATTTAGCCTAAAAATGCAATTGCAGTTACAAGAAATGCACTGAAAAACATTCAAAACCTCATATTGATATAAATAATAAATTTAAGTGATTAAATCATCATAAAAATAATTTGGAAGGTGATTATTAGATTTTTATATAATAAAGTGCATGAATAAATTGGTTTAAAGTCTTTAAAAACTATGCAAAATTATAAAAATACTTGTGTATGCTTACAAAACAAATGAGGATGCATATGCACTATTTTGAAAGTGTGTGTGTGTGTGTATATATATATATATATATATATTCGGAAAATATGGGGGAAAATTGGGTATCAACAACCGTGGCATTAAGAAAATCAAAGGCTTATTGTTCACACAAAAATGTAAAAAGAAGCTAAAAACTAAAAAAGAAACTACTAAAGGAAATAATAAGCTAAGCTATTAGGGAAAAATAGCAAAAGAAGTTACAAAGTCAACTACGGAAAGTAAAATGAATATGTACAATAATAGAGTAAACGAATATATACAAAATGAAACTGAATATATACATTGAATGGTAAAGTTATATACATACCAAAAGTGAAAAATAACGAAAGTGAAAATAACGATAAGTAAAAATAAAGAGAAATAGTATCATAGTTATTACATGCCTATGTCATCAAATCAAAATGGACCCCCAAATAAAAGATAGCATTATCCTCAATGCTAATATCAAAATAAGATCAAGGAAGGGGTAGAGAGTAAAGAAAACTTCCTATGTGGTCTCTGTCTGCATGGGGTCAGGCACGCGAGTGGGGTCCTAGGACTACATAGGATCATCAGCTCCTTCCGGGTCCTCTAACTGGATCTCTAAATCCTCTGACTGGGGAACCACAAATCCTCTAACTGGCGCTCCATCAGCCTCATGCTCTGCTGCCTGTGCTGCTAGGGCAGTCTCCTCCATAAGCAAGTCTAGTGGGATATCTCCGGCAAAAGTGAAATTCTCTACCTCCTTCTTCAGCTTCTCCACTGACTCGTTTGAGGCCTGAGTCTTCCTCATTTTCTTGACCTTTTTGCCCAGATCCTTGATCACCTTGCCATGAGCATCCAAAGTCTCCACTATATTCTTTTGGTTGTCCAGGAGCTTCTTCTAGTTGTCTAGAAGCTCCTTCAATGAATCCTCCACTGATGGAGGTACCTGAAGCTATGTTGAGGCTGACTCTGTTGCGACTGCACTGGATAAGACAGACAACTTTGATATAGCTGCACACATCCAGTTGTAGATGCTGGATAATGTTTGTGAAACCCGTAGTGCAGTATGAGGGTAAGTGGAAGATGAGGGCACATATACTGGGGCGCTGATAGATGGTCCGAATGATGGAGGAGGCATGGAAGCTGAAGAACCGTCTACTGTGGAAGGCTATGACCCGGTGGCCACTAGCCTTGGCTCTTCAGACTAGCCAATGGAGGTAGTGGCTTTTCCTTTGGCCTTCAGGTTGTCTTCTCCTTGAAGGTTGTACCAGTAGAAGGGCTTCTTTGGCTTTATCTTTGTGTCATAGTGCCTCCCCACTACCCCTTGGTCCTCGAGATATATAGTGATGAAGTTGGGGTAGGGGTAGGACCTTCTTCTTTTTCGGTTGCTTTGGAGATTTTTTGGGACATGAGGTTCCCCACATTGATTAGACACCCCGCCATGATGGAAGCTATTAGGATCACCCGGGAGAGTGGGATGACACTATCATGTTGGGAAGGATCAAGCCGGCTGCATACAAATGTGCACCACCATTTGGCTTCAAAGTTGAGGGTGTTTCTGGCTATCGAGACTCCAGCTGTGAGCCAAGATGGCGTTGTCCCTGGGATGGCTATCACCTCTGCTAGCCATGGACGGGTTGCTTCATCTAATGCTAGCTTCTTTGAGTATTGAACTGCTTCCACATATTAAAACCCGACATATTTGTTCAATGTGTTGCCATCAAACCGAATCTTCAGGTTCGTACCTTAGTCAGATTGGTGCCTTTTTTGATGTGGTCCACATATGCGTAGAACTCCTTGAACAGGTACTCGTTAGCATCCACAATCCTGCTGGTGAAGTACTTCCACCCTTTTTGCTCCTCAAACTGTCTCTTGACATTCGAATTGTGAGGGAGGAGATCTCTTTCTATGAACTTACGCTCAAGGGTGAGCGACCTTTCTGGCCACCATTCCTGGAATTTCATGTAGGCCTTCTTGCTCACGAACCTGTCATACCAACCCTCCCCCCCCCCCCACATAGGCATCACCTCCTCTCCCATCATCCGGGACCTCTTTTTCATCATCCACATTAATAGGATCAGTTGTTGAGGCCGGATTTGCTGTAGGTGGGGAAGATGGTGTAGAAGACTCACTACCTTCTTGTGAGCCATCAAACGACCCAGAAGAGGAGGTAGGTTCATTGACAAGTCTGAAAGGTTTTGATTGAGCCTCCGATTGTTGTTGTTGTTAAATTTCTCCCTCAGAAGTCTCCCAGGATAAGAGGTATTCACTCGTGTCCGAGGAGTCAGCCTCAGGACTCAGCAGGGTGGCCTTTTTGCTAATAATTCTATGAGCTGCTAAGGGAAAAGCCTGCTTCCCTTTGCCCCGCCCTCAGATAGATTCTGCCCTCCCTTTTGATTTTTCTGGTACACCACGACATCGCACCATTTTCTGCAACACAAAAGTAGTGAAATACAATTAGAATTGGGGTTCAATCATGACTTAAAGAAGTACAGATGAAATGAACAGCATTGCTTCTCAGAACATGGCACCACAGATCATGAAAAAAGTGAACGTGGTCGTGGAATGCCCATTGCGGACCGCGTAAAAGTAGACGCGGCCACTAAGAGGTCAGGTTCGGTGTAACGACCAAGTCGGTCGTTCCGAGAGTTATAGCTCCTTTCCCCCCAGTTCTGCTTCTTTATGTGTTGTTCAGCTGTGTTGAGTTAAATTGAGTCGGCAGGTTTGGGTCTAGAGTAGATTTGGAGTAAATGAATACTTAGTCTCTTAGTTAGAAAGTTAAGTTATAAAAGTCAACCAGAAGTTGGCTTATGAGTAAACGAATTCGGATTTTGGATTTTTACGATTCAGTTAGGTTTGTTGGGTGATTTTAGACTTAGGAGTGTGTCTGGAATATAATTTGGAGGTCCGTGGTAGAATTAGGCTTGAATTGGCGTAACTTGGAAATTTGGCGATTTTGGTCGGTAGTGGATTAGGTATCGGGGTCAGAATGGAATTCTGGAAGTTGGAGTAGGTGCGCAGAGTCATTTGCAACGTGTGTGCAAAATTAGAGGTCATTCGGACGTGGTTTGATAGGTTTCGGCGTTGTTGGCGAGTTTCAAAATTTTAGAAGTTCTTGGGCTTTATTACGTGTATATATATAAGGTATTACATTATATAAATAGATAGTGGGCCTACTTTACGAATATGGTAATAAAAATAGGATATGAATAAAATAGTGGGCTCAAAACCCACATCTGATGCACAACACGTTTTAGGACTTACAATTTTAAATAGGGAAAAATTTGATTCCTTGTTTCATTAGAAGATACCATAATAAAGGGAAGAACAAATAGGGAACTGTGACGGCACATCTGTGGGAAAATCTAAGCCTAACTCTGTGGAATTTTGTGGGGGGGAAAACTTCAAGCATACATGTAATATATTTAACCCATACAATAGTATAAATTATATTGATGAAGTAGAGTGCTAGGGTTATAATTTATATTCTTATAATGATGGTAAATAATAATAGCATAGTAAGGAGCTAATGATCAGTAGTATTGAAAGTCACTGCTATAGAATGCAATTCTAGTGTATACTGATTCAAATTTCTAACGTTCTTCGATGTAAGCTAATAATGACGATGCGGCAATGATGAAGTAATGATTGAGTCTCTAAAGATTAAGGATTCAGTTATTTCGTTACATTTCACTTCTACAATATGTGAAATATAAGAATTGATTATGGTATAGTGATTGCAAGTGATGATGATGCAATAATAAAGTGAAATCGAGGGAGTTAGGGCTTGAGTTTTGGAGAGTTTTAGGTAGGGATTTGAGAGACCAAGAGGAGTCCTATTTTGAAAAAATTTATATGGTTAGACTCGGGAGAGGACGAGGATTATTATTATGCCATTTCTGAGTGTTTTTGAGACGTGGGCCCGGGGGCCAGGTTTTGGCCAATTTCGGATTTTTGGCCTATTTATGTAGTTTTTATTGTGGAATTCGATTCCTTAGCCTATGTTGATGGTATTAATATGATGATGGTTAGATTCAGAGCTTTTGGAGACTGAGTCTAGAGATGAGGGCATCCCAAAGTAGGATTTTACGCTATTGAGGTAAGTAACAGTTTTAATTCTGGCTTTGAGGGTATAAACCCGGGGATTTGACATCATGTGACTGTTTGGAGGTGATACCCACGCTAGGTGACGGGCGTGTGGGTGTATAACTCGAGGGAGTTGGACTTGGTCCATCCCGTGAGGTTGTGAGGCTTAATAACCATTATCTGTGTTTATGCATTCACTTGTAGGTGAACTTGTATGCCTTCGTGTTATAGATCATGCTTAGGCCTTATTCATGCTCACATTATTTGTACTCAATCATAGAAATTATTGTACATGTTTACCTTAGTCTCTATGATTTTGCTTATATGTTGTGATACTTGATGTGAGTTGCGTCCCCTTATTTATGGTGCATTGTGAGGCTGGAGAGGTACATGACTGAGTGAACCCGAGAGCCTGGTTGTGAGGATATTAATATCATAGCGTGTGAGTTGTCCGTGTAGCACGTGAGCTGATCGTGAGGGTCCAAGTATTGATACCATAGCGCGTAAGTTGTCCGCGTAGCACGTGAGTTGACCGTGCGGATCGAGGTATTGATATGATGGCACGTGAGTTGTCCGTGCTTAGTGCTTGGGCTTTGGGATCCCCTCTGGAGTTTGTACACACCCCCAGTAAGCGTAGAGTGTTTAGTGAATTGGGTATTGAGTGTTGAGTGTTGAGTGCGAATGCTAAGTGATGGAGTGACATTACTGTGAGGTTGCATTTTCCTTTGCTGTTGCTACATTTATCCGTTAAATTTCTTTGTAGCATTTACTGAGTTATGGAATTTACCTGTTTATTTCTGTTTATTTTTAAATTGTGAAAATAAATAATTGGACTGTTTTGCTTAGCTCGTCACTACTACTCAGTTCCTTAGTTATTTCTATTACTACTGAGTCGGTTGTACTCATACTACACCTTGCACTTCATGTGCAGATCCAGGTGAGTTAGAGCGCGGTGATTGTTGAGTTCAGGTCGGCTATTTGTGGAGACTGCAAGGTAGCTGCTAGCGTCCGCAGGACCTTGTTACTCCTTTTATCATTTTCTTCTTTTAGGTAGTTTATATAGCTTAGTTCATAGATTTAGACGCTTATGACTTAGTGACACCCCGATGTTTGGGCTCATTTCTGTATTTTATATTATTTATATTTATAGTTGATTTAGTTTATGAGAAATTTAAATGTTGAAATGTTTTATTAATTTCTTATAACCGGTTTAGTAGTAATATTTTGGGAAGTAGGCTTGCCTTATAACACGATAGGCGCCATCACGACCGTGGTTAGATTTTGGGTCGTGACGTGTTGGTATCAGAGCCTAGGTTACATAGGTCTCACGAGTCATGAGTGGGTTTAGTAGATTCTTGTGGATCGGTACGAAGACGTTTGTACTTATCTTCGAGAGGCTGCAGAACCTTTAGAAAAAAATTCACCTTCATTGATTCATGTCGTGCGTTCTATTATTCTAGCAACTAAACATCTATTATTTCATTCTCTCACATATGGTGAGGACTCGTGCTACCGGTCAAAAGGGACAACCACCAGTTCGGGCCGCGAGAGGCCGAGGCCGCGGTAGAGGCCGTGGTAGGGGCAGATTCAGCGCCAGCGCAGCACCTACAGATCCCCCAGTTGTTCCCCCTCAGGATCAGGTCCCCGATGTAAAGGCTCTGGCGGGGCCAGGTCAGGAAACACCTGTGCCTATTGTTATTCCAGGCCTTCAGGAGGCCCTGGCCCAGATTTTGTCAGTGTGTGCAGGCCTTGCTCAGGCGGCTTCAGTTACTACGGCCGCAGCTACTTCTCAAGCCGGGGGAGGTACTCAAACCCCCGTCGCTCACACACCTGAGCCGGTTGTTCAGGGACATCAAACACCGGAGGCACCTCCAGCCCAGCTGGTTGCAGATTCTCAGGATTTTGTGGTTCCAGTCATGCCTGATGACGAGCAGCGCAGATTGGAGAGGTTCGGGAGACTCCAGCCTCCGTCATTTAGTGGTGTTGAGGGTGAGGATGCGCAGGGTTTCTTGGACAAGTGCCAGAGGATGCTTCGGACCGTGGGTATTCTGGAGACTAGCGGGGTCTCATTCACTACTTTCTAGTTTTATGGGGCTGCACTTAATTGGTGAGAATCTTACGAGAGACGTAGGCCAGTTGGCGCAGTGCCCATTTCCTGGCAGTAGTTATCCACTCTCTTTTTGGATAAGTTTGTACCTGAGTCCCGCAGAGAGGAGTTGCACAGGCCGTTTGAGCAGCTTCATCATGGTGAGATATCTGTTACTCAGTACGAGATGCAGTTCTTCGAGTTGGCTCGTCATGAAGTCTGGTTGGTTCCCTCAGACCGAGAGAGGATCAGGAGGTTTGTCGATGGTCTCGTTTTCAGATTCGGTTGCTTATGACTAGGGAAAGAGTATCTGGTGCTACCTTCGATGAGGTCGTCAACATTGCTCGACAAATTGAGATGGTTCGAGGTCAGGAGAGGGTTGAGAGGGAGGCTAAGAGGCCTCATAGTCAGGGTGGTTTCAGTGGTGCTCCTCAGGGAGGTCAGTTTCAGCGGGACCAGTTTCAGAAGAGTCAGTCATCATACAGTGCATTGCCAGCGCAGGGTTCTCATTATGCCCCGCCCACTCAAGTATCATCAGGTAATTCCTTTGGACATCGGGAGCAGCAATTTCGCTAGAGGAAAGGTTGTTTCGAGTGCGGGGAATTTGGCCACATTGCGAGATATTACCCTAGGTTGTTGGGTAGGAAACCACAACGGAGTACTCAGCTGACGGCACCAGCACCATTTCCTCCACCACCCACCCAGCCAACTAGGAGTGGAGTTCAGCCATCTAGGGGTGGAGCCCAGTCAGCTATGGGTCGCCTAAGAGGGGGAGGAAAATCATGGGGTGGTCAGGCTCGTTTCTATGCCCTTCCATCCAAGCCAGACGCTATTGCTTCATATGATGTGATTTCAGGTATGTTCTTTTGTTGGACTCGTTCGAGGACGAACGTTTGTTTAAGAGGGGGAGGATGTAACGACTCGGTCGGTCGTTACGAGAGTTATAGCCCCTTTCCCCCCATTTCTGCTTCTTTATGTGTTGTTCAGCTGTGTTGAGTTGTATCGAGTCGGCAGGTTTGGGTCCGGAGTAGCTTTGGAATAAATGAACACTTAGTCTATTAGTTAGAAAGCTAAGTTATAAAGGTCAACTGAAAGTTGGCTTATGAGTAAACGAATTTGGATTTTGGATTTTTATGATTCGGTTAGCTTCGTTGGGTGATTTTAGACTTAGGAGTGTGTCCGGAATATAATTTGGAGGTTTGTGGTAAAATAAGGCTTGAATTGGCGTAAGTTGGAAATTTGGCGATTTTGGTCGGCAATGGAAAAATTAGGTATCGGGGTCAGAATGGAATTCTGAAAGTTGGAGTAGGTGCATAGATTCATTTGCAACGTGTGTGAAAAATTTGAGTTCATTCGGACGTGGTTTGATAGGTTTCGGCGTTGTTGGAGAATTTCGGAAGTTTAGAAGTTCTTGGGCTTTATTACGTGTATATATAAGGTACTATATTATATAAATAGATAGTGGGCCTACTTTACGAATATAATAATAAAGATAGGATATGAATAAAAAAAGTGGGATCAAAACCCACATCTGATGCACAACACGTTAGGACTTACAATTTTAAATAGGGAAAATTTTGATTCCTTGTTTCATTAGAAGATACCATAATAAAGGGAAGAACAAATAGGGTACTGTGACGGCACATCTGTGGGAAAATCTAAGCCTAACTCTGTGGAATTTTGTGGGGGGGAAAACTTCAAGCATACATGTAATATATCTAACCCATACAATAGTATAAATTATATTGATGAAGTAGAGTGCTAGGGTTATAATTTATATTCTTATAATGATGGTAAATAATAATAGCATAGTAAGGAGCTAATGATCAGTAGTATTGAAAGTCACTGCTATAGAATGCAATTCTAGTGTATACTGATTCAAATTTCTAACGTTCTTCGATGTAAGCTAATAATGACGATGCGGCAATGATGAAGTAATGATTGAGTCTCTAAAGATTAAGGATTCAGTTATTTCGTTACATTTCACTTCTACAATATGTGAAATATAAGAATTGATTATGGTATAGTGATTGCAAGTGATGATGATGCAATAATAAAGTGAAATCGAGGGAGTTAAGGCTTGAGTTTTGGAGAGTTTTAGGTAGGGATTTGAGAGACCAAAAGGAGTCCTATTTTGAAAAACTTTATATGGTTAGACTCGGGAGAGGACGAGGATTATTATTATGCCATTTCTGAGTGTTTTTGAGACGTGGGCCCGGGGGCCGGGTTTTGGCCAATTTCTGATTTTTGGCCTATTTATGTAGTTTTTATTGTGGAATTCGATTCCTTAGCCTATGTTGATGGTATTAATATGATGATGGTTAGATTCAGAGATTTTGGAGACTGAGTCTAGAGATGAGGGCATCCCGAAGTAGGATTTTACGCTATTGAGGTAAGTAACAGTTTTAATTCTGGCTTTGAGGGTATAAACCCGGGGATTTGACATCATGTAACTGTTTGGAGGTGATACCCACGCTAGGTGACGGGCGTGTGGGTGTATAACTCGAGGGATTGAGACTTGATCCGTCCCGTGAGGATGTGAGGCCTAATAATCATTATCTGTGTTTATGCATTCACTTGTAGGTGAACTTGTCTGCCTTCGTGTTAGAGATCATGTTTAGGCTTTATTCATGATCACATTATTTGTACTCAGTCATAGAAATTATTGTACATATTTACCTCAGTCTCTATGATTTTGTTGATATGTTGTGATACTTGATGTGGGTTGTGTCCCCTTATTTGTGGTGCATTGTGAGGCTGGAGAGGTACATGACTGAGTGAAGTCGAGAGCCTGGTTGTGAGGATATTAATATCATAGCGCGTGAGTTGTCCACGTAGCACGTGAGGTGATAGTGCGGGTCCAAGTATTTATATGATGGCACATGAGTTGTCCGTGCTTAGCACTTGGGCTTTGGGAGCCCCTCCAAAGTCTGTACACACCCCCAGTGAGTGCAGAGTGGTGAGTGAATTGAGTGTTGAGTGTTGCGTGCTGAGTGCGAGTGCTAAGTGATGGAGTGACATTGCTGTGAGGTTGCATTTACTTTTGTTGTTGCTGCATTTATCCGTTAAATTTCTTTGTAGCATTTACTGAGTTATGGAATTTACCCGTTTATTTCTGTTTATTTTTAAATTGTGAAAATAAATAATTGGATTGTTTTGCTTAGCTCGTCACTACTACTCAGTTCCTTAGTTATTTATGTTACTACTAAGTCGGTTGTACTCATACTACACCATGCACTTCATGTGCAGATCCAAGTGAGTTAGAGCGCGGCAATTGTTGAGTTCCGGTCGGCTATTTGTGGAGACTGCAAGGTAGTTGCCAGCGTCCGCAAGACCTTGTTACTCCTTTTATCATTTTCTTCTTTTAGATAGTTTATATATCTTAGTTCATAGATTTAGACGCTCATGACTTAGTGACACCCCGATGTTTGGGGCTCGTTTCCGTATTTTATATTATTTATATTTAGAGTTGATTTAGTTTATGAGAAATTTAAATGTTGAAATGTTTTATTAATTTCTTATAAATCGGTTTAGTAGTAATATTTTTGAAAGTAGGCTTGCCTTGTAACACGATAGGCATCATCATGACCATGGTTCGATTTTGGGTCGTGACATTTAGATTACTAACTCTCTGATCTTGGACAAACACGGACCGCGAAAAATTAGACGCGGCCGCGAATGACAAATTGCGAACCGCAAAAAAATGAATGCGGCCGCGAAAACAATTATCAGACTCTCTGAAGTTCAAGAGCGCGGACTGCGAAAACTTGGATGCTGCTGCGAAAGACCAACCGCGGACCGCGTAAAAGTAACTATGGCCTCTAACTCTCATCAATACGTAGTAATTAAAAGCTAGGGTATCGCGGATCGCGAAAAACTGAACGCAGCCGCATATCCTATCGCGGACCGCGAAAAATTGATCGCGATCGCGAAATTCAAAAGAGACTGGTACTGACGAACACTTAAAACCAGGGCTCTCATTAATTACCTAAGAATTGTAGAAATTGATCATGCAAAGTTACTAACCCCAATCCCCTTTAGCCATACAAACACTACCCACGTGTATTTGAACAATAATTAAGCATTGATTTGACATTATGGCATGTATCTAACCCTAACTAAAAAGAAAAATTGAAATAAAGAGAAAAGAAGAGAAAAAGATAAAATTAAATCATAGAATTGAACATACCAGTTGTAAAAGTTTAGTAGGAAATGAACTCTTGATGTAAATGAGATGAAATTGAGAGCCAGATACGATGAACAGTGCTTTTTGTGCGGTGAAAAGTTAGGGTTCGAAAAGTGTAAAATTTTTAAGGACCCCCTATTATACTTAACAAGGAACCCACCGCCTTACCTGAGCGCGTCTGCAAAATTTTATCGCGGTCCGCGCTTTGTTACCTTATGAAGAGATGCTTCAAGCATATGGCCGCGGTCCGTGCAAATTTTACGCGGCCGCAAACTCTGAAGGATTTTTGACAATCCAACTTCAGAGTTGGAATTTTTCTCTTTCCAATTACGCATCCACGGACAAAAATATGCGGTTGGGAAGTGCTCACGCGGTCCGCAAAATTTTGGGCGCGGTCCGCGAACTTCCAACACTTAGCCAACTTTTTCCATGTCAAAATCCTGCACTGCACAACCAATTCCTACACAAACTTCACAACCAGTTAATCCAAAACAATGCCTAATCTAAGAAGAAAATCAAAAGAAAGAAAAACACATGGGTTGCCTCCCAAGAAGCGTCTGATTTAACGTCGCGGCATGACGCATGTTACCATCATCACTTGAAATGGATCAAGGCCACCACGTGGCTGTCATCAAACTTGCCAAGGTAGTGCTTCACTCGGTTCCCATTAACTTTGAAGATCTCACCATTCTTGTTTTTCAAATCAACAACACTGAAAGGAGTTACATGCACCACTTCAAAAGGGCCACTCCATTTTGACTTGAGATTTTCCGGAAACATTCGTAACCAAGAGTTGAATAGAAGAACCAAGTCACCCTCCTTGAATTCTTTGTTTCAGGCATATTTGTCATGTAAGTACTTCATCTTGTCCTTATACAAGGATGAGCTGGAATAAGCATGGAACCGGAACTCATCACGTTCATTTAGTTGCTCTACCCAGAGATTGGCAGTTACGTCCCATTCAAGGTTCCATTTCTTCAGCGCTCACATGGACTTGTTCTCTAATTCAACCGGAATATGGCATACTTTCCCAAATACCAACCGGTACGGAGACATACCAATTGGAGTCTTGTACGCTGTTCTATAGGCCCATAAAGCATCGTCAAGTTTTCTTGACCAATCAGTCCGGTTTGCATTGACAGTCTTGGATAATATGCTCTTTATCTCCCTGTTGGAGACCTCAACCTTTTCACTTGCCTGGGTATGATAAGGGGTTGACACCTTATGAGTGACACCATACATGGAGAGTAAAGTGTCAAATGATATGAGAACCCTCATCACTAATGATCGCCCTTGGGGTGCTGAACCTTGTGAAGATATTTTTCTCTAAGAACGCCACCATACTTCGTGCCTCATTGTTGGGAAAATCCATAGATTCAACCCATTTGGAAACATAATCCATAACAACCAGAATATAAGTGTTCCCACATGAAATCACAAATGGCCCCATAAAGTCGATGTCCCACACGTCAAAAATATCAATCTCAAGAATAGTAGTGAGAGGAATTTCATCCTTCTTGTAAATTCCACCAGCTCTTTGGCACTCATCACACCGCCTAACAAGCTCACTAGCATCTTTGTACAAGGTAGGCCAATAAAATCCATAGCTAAGAACCTTTGTAGCAGTTCTCACCCCACCATGATGACCACCATAGGACAAGGAATGGCAAGCATCAAGAATACTCCATTGCTCCTCTTCTGGAACACATTTCCGGATAACACCATCATTGCAAATCTTGAAATGATATGACTTGTCCCAATAATAATCCAAGTTGTCACGTTTAAGATTCTTCCTTTGGTTAGAAGAGAGCTCACTCGGGACAATGCCAGTCACAAGAAAGTTAGCCACATAGGCAAACCAAGGCATCCCATTCAAAGACACGGAGATGAGTTGTTCATCCGGAAATGAATCATTAAACTCGAGGCCATCATGGGGCCTCCCCTCCTCTTCCAAGCGGAACAAGTGGTCCACCACTTGATTCTCACTCCCTTTTAGGTCTATGATTTCAAGGTCAAACTCTTGTAGAAGAAGAACCCATCTCATAAACCTAGCCTTAGAGTCCTTTTTGGTCATCAAGTAACGAAGTGTTGCATGATCGGTGTGCACAATCACTTTGGCACCCATGAGGTACGGCTTGAACTTTTCCATGGCGAAGACAAAGGCTAATAACTCCTTCTCAGTCACCGTATAGTTGACTTGGGCATCGTTCATCATTTTGCTTGCATAATAGATCGGATGAAATATCTTGTTGATCCTTTGCCCCAAAACTGCTCCTACCGCAACGTCGCTAGCATCGCATATGAGCTCAAAGGGTAAGCTCTAATTGGGTGTGGTGATGATGGCAGTGGTAGTCAACCTATACTTGAGAATCTCAAAAGCTTTCATGCAATCATCATTGAACACAAACTTTGCATCTTTTTCCAACAACTTGCACAAGGGGTTCACCACTTTTGAGAAATCCTTGATGAACCTTCGGTAGAACCCCGCGTGACCAAGAAAGATCCTCACTCCCTTGATGGAAGTAGGAGAAGGGAGTTTTGAAATCACTTCAATTTTTTATTTTTCCACTTCAATACCGTTCTATGTGATCTTATGGCCGAGGACAATGCCCTCCTCGACCATAAAGTGGCACTTTTCCCAATTAAGCACTAAGTTGGTCTCTTCACATCGGGCCAACACTTTGTCAAGATTATCTGAGCATTCTTCAAAGGAATCCCCCACAACACTAAAATCATCCATGAACACCTCGAGGAAGTCCTCCACCATATTCGTAAATATTGCCATCATACACCACTGAAAAGTAGCCGGTGCATTACACAAACAAAACGGCATCCGCGAGATTGCAAATGTGCCATACGGACATGTGAATGTGGTTTTCTCTTGGTCTTCCGGTGCTATGAGAATCTAGTTGTACCCAGAGTACCCATCCAAAAAACAATAATACGCACGCCCGGCAAGTCTATCCAACATTTGGTGAAGAAATGGCAATGGAAAATGGTCTTTGCGGGTCACTTTGTTTAGATTTCTATAATCCATGCATACCGTCCAACCAGTGACTGTTCTAGTGGGGATCAACTCATTATTCTCATTTGTGATCACAGACATGCCCCCCGTTTTTGGCACACATTGTACCGGCGAAGTCCATGACCTATCCGAAATGGGGTACACAACCCCTGCATCAAGCCACTTGATAATATCCTTCTTGCATGGCCTCATTCAACCTCTTTTGATGTTCCACTGAGGGTTTGGCATCTTCCTCCAATATGATTTTGTGCATGCAAAAGGAAGGCTTATACCCTGAATATCAGCCAAAGTCCATCCAATTGCCTCCTTCCTTCTTTGAATCACCGCAAGGGTAGAGTCTACCTGCACGATAGTTAAGCATGAAGAAAGAATAACAGGTAATACGGAACAAGGGCCTAAAAACTCATACCTGAGGTAGGAAGGCAAGGGCTTCAACTCCAATGTTGGTGGCTCCTCGATTTAGGGCTTTGTTGGTGGAGTCTTTCGGTTCTCAAGGTCCAAAGAAAGTTTACGGGTCCCGTATGTGTAGGATCTCATTCCTTGCAAAGCATTTGCACATTTTACCAAGCCTTCCTTCTCATCCTCATCATGATTCAAAAATATAACTTCCAAAGGATCTTCCACATTGATCATAACACTCGTGTCATCAACAATCACCTCCGTCACAAGATCCACAAAAGAGCATACTTCGTTGCTATTAGGCTGCCTCATTGATTTGCACACGTGGAACACAATATTGTCATCGCCCACCAAGAAGGTGAGCTCCCCAGCTTCCATATCAACCAATGCCTTCCATGTTGCTAAGAAAGGTCTCACCAATATGATTGGCACCTCATAGTCAACTTCACAGTCGAGAATCACAAAGTCTGCGGGACGAATGAACTTGTGGATGAGAACTAGAACATCATCAATTATCCCCAACGGCCTCTTCATTGTTTGGTCTGCCATTTGCAACCTCATGAAAGTAGGTCTTGGTTTCCCAATACCCAATGTCTTGAACACAGAATATGGCATCAAATTAATACTTACTCCCAAATCACACAAGGTTTTGGAAAAATCAGCACTACTAATAGTGCATGGAATTGTAAAGGCATTGGGATCTTCTAGCTTTGGAGACATGGAATACACAATGTCACTCACTTGATGCATCATATTTATCGTCTCATAGTTCATTGACCTTTTATTTGTTACCAAGTCCTTCATGAACTTGGAATATCCCGGCATTTATTCTAGAGCTTCAACCAAAGGCACATTGATGGACAAACCTTTCATCATATTAATGAATTTCTTGAATTGGTTTTTATTGTTTTTCTTGGTGAGCCTTTGAGGATATGGTGGAGGAGGCATTAGAAAGGGATCCTTCGCTTTGGGCACTACCATTTCTGGTATGTCTATCACATGTTCCCTAGACGGGTTCACATAATTTTGAGTCTCCTACACGGTGTCATCAATGTCTATCCTCACCTCATCATTCACATTCGCATCATTCACTAGCTCATCATTGCTTGGCTCATCATCATCTAGCAACAACACTTCATCCCTTACAATCTTCTTTGGATTAGAGGTACTAGCAACACCACATATACCGCGTCTTATGGTCACCACCATAGCATGGCATGTATTGTTCCCACCCTTCATCTTTACTACCGTCTCACTTATAGTGCCCCCTTAGGGCGAGTATTCAATACTTGAGAAATTTGACCCATTTGTACTTCCAGGTTGCGGATAGAAGTGTTGTGGGAGGCTAGTTGGGCATCAGAGTCGGTATTTCTTTCCATCATTTGCTTGAACATACTTTCTATCCGCCCCATCTCATTGTTTGAAGAACTTTTCCCTTGAGACGGATATGGAGGCAGGTTGTTGGGTTGTTGATGCATCAGGGGCCTTTGAAATCTCGACCCCTGGTTGCCTTGGTTATTGTTGTTCCAACCCCCTTGATTTTCATTGCCTCCTCAATTGCTATTATTGTTTCCACCCCAATTGCCTTGGTTATTTCCTTGATTCCCCCAGTTTTGATTTTTATTCCCCCAATTGTTCGGATTGTTGTTGTTGCCACTATTCCAATTCCCTTGGCCTTGGTTGCCCCAATTTTGATTGTTTCCTTGTGATCTACATTGTTGATTTGGAGCATTGCTCTGTTGATCTTGGTAGTTATTGGAATATAAAACTTCCTCACTTTGATCATCAAAAGAATCGTCTTGATTGTAACCACTACCACTTTGCTCAAATTGATCTTGATTGTTTTGCACTTGTTGACCATGTTGTCTTCTCTTGTTGACCATTACATTCACTCCTTCCATGGCATTTACTTGATTTGGCCCCTGAACCTGCTGAGTTGATCCTTTGCTAACTGATTCATAGTAGTTGTCAACTCTGCTATGGCTTGTTCGTGATCATGAAGTTTCTTGTGAAGGTAGATTACATTAGGGTCACCCTGAGAAACGTTTGCCCGACTTTTCCAAGTTGAGGAGGTGTCTTCCATCTCATCTAGTATTTCACTGGCATCGGCATACGACACTTTCATGAAATTATCCCCTGCGAGCTTATTCACCACATACTAGTTAGTTGTGCTGATACCCCTACAAAATCTTTGTTGGATCATTACTTCAGTCATATCATTGTTGGGTCATTCTTTTACCATGGTCCGGTACCATTCCCAGATTTCATGCAAGGGTTCATTTGTATCTTATTTAAAGGCTAAGATCTCATCCCTCAATGTTTCCATATACCCCGGAGAGAAAAACCTTGCTATGAACCTTTCAGCCAACTCATCCCAACTGGTGATGGAATGGTTGGGTAGCCTCTCAATCCAATCCAAAGCCTTCCCTATGAGTGAAAATAGGAAAAGCCTCAATCTTAAAGCGTCCTCAGATACATTCGTCTGCTTGCTCCCCCAGCATGTGTCTACAAAACCTTTGAGATACTTATATGCGTTCTGATGGGGAGCTCCGGTGAAGAAAAACATTTCCTCCAATAGAGTAAGCATGACATTGGTAATTTTAAAATTGCACGCCCGAATCCGTGGTGGGACAATTGCACTTGCGTAGCCTTCATTGGGTAGCACCCGGTGTGCTGCCGTTGGAGGAGGTGGGGGAGGGTTTGGCACGTTGTCATGAGGTGGGTGGACTCTTCTTTGGACTTGAGGTTCTAGATTAACCCCATCCGCATCATTTTCATCTACCTCCTCCCCCGGAGGAATATGTCTGAGAGCTTCATTATGAGCCATTTGGTAACTAAAACAATTGACAAACAAAAATTAGAAAAATGGAAGGAAAGAAAAAAAAAACACAAATAGTTAGATAGATAGCTAAGACTGTCTAACTCCCTGGAAAGGCGCCAAAAATTGATCGAAGTCAAACCTACACCACTATAGGGTAGCGAGGATGGTCGATGCAGTTTTACCCAACAAGGTCGGGATCGATTTCCACATGGAGTTAATTGATTTGGAATTCGGTATCTATCTAAATCTAGATACGTGTGTTGTTTCTAAATTCACTTCCAAACATGATTGTGATGATTCTACTTCTACTTCAATTTCTATTGTATGCTAAGATTAAAGCTAAGTACAATATTTTTTTATGATAGTTTCAAGTGTTTAAAAAGACTAGGGTAGTGACTTCCGCCCATGTGGATATCTAATGGGTATCAAGAATCTATTGCAAGTTTGATCAATTTGGGGTCGTAAAATAGCTATCACTCCCAAGTACTCACTCTATACCTCTCGGAAATTTGAGTGACTATGAGCAATTTGGCTTTCTCAAGTCCTAATGGGTGTTCATGCAATACAAGTGATATTAGCTCAAGTCGGGTATTACTATCTCTAGCTTTAACCCTTTAATTGGGGCTATTAATTTCTTGAGTTTCCCCCAATTCCTTATTAGCCTAATTTTCCTAGACTTAGTCCCTCTTTCTCAAGAAGAGCCTAAGTCATAAAGGCATGAATCAGTGTTTGCAATCACTAATTCTACAATTCTAGCATGAATTAGGCTAATATCACTAACTCATAAATAATCAAGCCCTAAAATTCAAGACCCATTAAATACCACACTAGGGTTGGGTCACAACCTTAGATATGGGTCTTGCTACTCATGATAATAGCAGAAATCAAGTATAAAGAAGAGATATAATCCATAATATTAAAGTAAACGAAGAAAATCTACTGTTATAAGGTAAATATTGTGCAAAATTGCCCAAATAGGAAAACATAGATGTCTCACGTGCTTAGCAAAAACATAACTTAACCTAAAATTGACAAAAAGGTCTATTTATACTATGTTGAAATTTCCGAACAAAACTTACTCTGTGGAGGTTTCCCGGCCGCGTAATTCTGACCGCAGCCGCACTCTTTCTTTCACGGCCACGTAATTTTGATCGCGGTTCACGTTTCTTCACATCTAGGACTGGGTTGAACCTTGTTTCACGGACCGTGTAATTTCAACCATGTCCGAGTGAGAGACTACCGCGGCCGCATAATTTTGACGCGGACCACCCTTCTCATTTATGCTTGAGTTATGCACTCTCTAATCCTTAGCAACCGCGGTCCGCATTCCACACCTCTTGGCCCAGTCTTGGTTTTTGTTCAAGTTTGACTCCTTTATGAGTTGATTATGGCTTATATGGCTCATTTTGAACAAACCCCGCAAGCAAGAATATTAAGTTAGTATTCGGGAATACCTCTACCCCTCTGATAACCACCAGATGAACCATGCATAGAAGAGCCCTGATAAGATAAGGCTCGGGCCGAGCTTTGAGCTGGAAGGGCACTAAAAGATGAACGTCCCTGATGAGTATTGTGAGGACCCTGCCCCGATGATACACCGCTGTACACTGGGCGAACTGACTGTGGAGGTCTAAATGAACGACCTCTATTAGGTTGAAATTGCCCTCTGAGAGGGGCACCACTGAAATTACCTGACCCCCGAGGCCTCTTGACCTCTCTTTCCTCACGATCCTGCCTACGAACTGACTCAATATCCCGAGCAATATCAACAACCTGCTCAAATGTGACTCCAGACACCATCTATCTGGTCATCAAAATCCGAATCTGATATGAGAGACCATCTACAAACCTCTTAATCCTCTCCCTATCAGTAGGGACAATCTCAGAAGCATGTCTGGCCAACTCCGAAAACCTCATCTCGTACTGGGTGACTGAAAACTCTGCTTGGCGCAGCTGCTCAAACTGCCTGCGTTGCTCTTCTCTGTGTGACTGAGGAACATATTTCTCCAAAAAGATCGTGGAGAACTGCTGCCATGTGAGTGGTGTTGAACCAACCGGCCTACGCCTCTCGAATGATTCCCACCAAGTAAAAGCAGCACCCGCAAACTGGAATGTAACAAACGAGACCCCACTGGTCTCCAAAATACCCGCAGTACGTAGTATCCTCTGGCATTTATCCAGAAAACCTTGGGCGTCCTCGCCCTCTGTACCGCTGAAAGTCGGAGGCTTAAGTCGGCTGAACCTCTCCAACCTGCGCTGCTCATCCTCAAGCATAGAAGCAACCACAAAATCCTGAGCTGGAGCAACCGGCTAAACTGGGGCTGCTCCTGGTGCCTGAATACCCCGTACAACCTGCTCAGGTGTTCGGGCAGTTGGAGTCTGATTGCCTCCCCCGGTCTGAGCTGCAGTGGAAGTAGTGGACATAGCAACTGCCTGGGCTAAAATGGAACACATCGTCAATATCTGAGCCAGGGTCTCCTGAAGACCCTGAATAACAATAGGCACTGCCGGTGCCTGAGCCTGTTCCGCTGGAGCTCTATCGGCGGGAACCTGATCCTGAACGATAGGGGGATCCTGTGGTACTCCCCCGGCTGCTGTCTAAGCTGGTCCCCTACCTCTACCACGGCCTCGACCCCTTGTGGGTCTGGCTGGTGTCTGGTCACCCTGATCGGTATTACGTGTCCTCACCATCTGTGAGAGAATGAAACAACGTAAGTTTAGATTCCAAGATTCAATAGATTGGCACGAAAGAGTTCAAGAAATAGAGATGTTTCCTAAAAGTTCCTCAGCCTCTCGAAGATAAGTACAGACGCCTCCGTACCGATCCGCAAGACTCTACTAAACCTGCTCATGACCGTTGAGTCCTATGTAACCTAGTGCTCTGATACCAACTTGTCACGACCCCAAATCCTATCAGGCCGTGATGCCGCCTATCGTGGAACTAGGCTAGCCAACCATCACTTTACTACACCTTTTTTCAATTATAAGAGTTCACAATTTAATAATAAGCATGCAACCATAGCATCAAATATTATAATTAAGTCTTAGCGTTCCCATATTAGCCTAAACAAACCTCCCAAAAATTGGAGTCAATAGTCATGTGCTTCTAAGAATAAATAAACCTGACTCTGCTAAAACTATAATATATGTCTCTAAATCAAATGCTAAAACTAAATAAGGAAGGGAAGTGGAGAAGCTGTGGACGCTGAACAGCAACCTCGAAATCCCGTGAATCTGCAACTACAAGCAAGGACAGCTACTGCTCCAGATCGGTACCTGAATCTGTGCACAGAGGCACAGGGACTCTTTATGAGTACGCCAACTCAGTAGTAATGAAAATAAATCACATTCTGAGAATTATAAAACACACAGTACAGATACATAATTCTACAAAACCAGTAATACACAAAGTCACCATGTAGTATTTATCAAATAATAAGTTCGAAATTAGTTTCCAGAAAACCTTTGAAACAAGTGTAATATCAGTATATCTCAGTAAAATTCTCAGTAAAGCCAGTTTGAAAACGAAGTAAATCATAGTTCGAAAACTTAGTAAAATCGTCATAAATCTGCCCCTCGGGCCAAAATCATTTCTTGTAGCAGTTGCCCCTCAGGCATTCTCTCAATCACTCAGTATCAATCATCACTCAGTATCAATCATCACTCAGTATCAGCCCTGCGGGCAAACATCATCACTCAATCGGTACCGGCGCTCACTAGGGGTATGTTACCACTCCGGAGGGGCTCCTACAGCCCAAGCGCAATAATAACATAAGGCCTGGAAGCCTTCTCACCTCTCTCATAAAGCCTGGAAGCCTCCTCACCTCTCTCATAAGGCCTGGAAGCCTCCTCACAATATAGTCCTGAAAGCCTCACTCAGTCAGACACTCTCAATTTGCCCTTAGGTCATAAACATACCGGGTTCCCGACCCAAGACAACGTTTCATTTTTCAATAAATAGTATCAAAATACACTGAGTGTCAAAACAATTTATCAGGAAAAGACTGAGTGTAAAATCATAACATATAAGTGAGGAAAATATATTAAGCACAACCCCCAAGGGGTGAACAGATCGGCACTAGGCCCCAAACATGGCTTACACCCCAAAACATATCATAATATGTAAATACTAATTAAGCATAAGCTTAAAAATCAATTTCACAACTCAGTAGTTGCCTATATAGGGAATATATCTCCAAAGTTTCAACCTTTGCATTTCAAAACCTGTGAAAGGGTGCATAGTCTGGGGTTTCATACCCTCATGACAGGATTTAAAGACATTACTTACCTCAAAACTAGCCCGAAATTACTCCGCAATGCGCTTGCCTCTTGAATCAACCTCCGAAGGCTCCAAATATACCAAGTTCAGATTTTTATCATCAATATGTGCTTAAGGAACGAATTCCAATCGAAATATATCAAATTTAGCTCAAAAATCCGAAACCGGTCAAAACTCGACCCCCGGGCCCGCGTCCTGAAACTCAGAAAATTTTATACAAAAGTGTTCTTCGTCCTCTCACGAGTCCGTACATATAAAGAACACCAACATCGGAGTTCGTGTGACCTTTCAAATCGACCCTTAAAGGTTTTATAATCTCAAGCCCTAAAACCCAATTTTTCTACTGATTTTCCATGAATTTACATTGGTTTTATGTTCTATAATCGCACATAATCGAGTTTTAATGATCAAAATACTTACCTCTATGAAGAACAAGGATTTCCCTCTTCAAAATCGTCCCCAAGAGCTCTTTTCCGTACAACAATGGTGAAAAATAAGGTTTAAGTCGCGGAGGGTTTAATTATTTAATGCCCAGGTCAATACTCTTCGCGTTCGGGGTCAAAGGGCCGCGTTCGCGTTGACCAACCTCCTTTGCCCTTCGCGTTCGCGGTTAACGCACCGCGTTCGCACTGCCTTTCCCGTATGACCCTTCGCGTTCGCACCCCCAGGCCCGCGAACGCATAGACCAAATGGCTTGGGGGGCCCTCGGGTGAAATAACCCTACGCGAACACACCAGTAGCCCCGCGTTCGCGATGCACTGGAAAATTCCTCTCCGCGTTCGCACCTGCCCGGTCGCGAACGCATAGACCAAAATCCCCGAGCTCCCATTTCCCCTATGTGAACGCAGGCCCCCTTCCGCGAACGCATAGGGTTAATTCCCTGTGCAGAAAACCAGCAGTGTTTTCAATTCCCAAAGAGTTCGTTAACCAACCGAAATCAATCCCGAGTCCCTTGGGACCCCAAACAAACTTACCAACACGTCCCATAACATCATTTAAACTTAGTTGCACTCTCAAAAAACCAAAACTAACATCAAAACACCAAATTTACATCGGATTCAAGCCTAAGAACTTTGATATTTATAAAATCCACCAATGATGCCGAAACTATTCAAAACAACTCCGATTGACCTGAAATTTTGCAGACACATCCAAAATAACATTACGAACATGTTCCAACTGTCGGAATTCTATTCCGACCCCGATAGTCTATTTTCCACTGCCAACCGGAAATCTCCAAAAACTAACTTTCGCCAATTCAAGCCTAATTCTACACCGGACATCACAAAATTATTCTGAACACACTCCTAAGTCCCAAATAACTTAACGAAGCTATCCGAGCCATAAAATTTGCATTCTGAGGTCGTTTACCAATAAGTCAACTCTCAGTTGACTTTTCCCATTTTAAGGTTATTTTTAAAGGCTAATTGACTAAACTCTCAGTATAACCATTCGACTTCAAGCCTATCAACTCTAATGCATCAATTACATTATAACCAATCTATAACAAGTCAATAACAACAATTATAATGCAAGTTTTTCGTAACGACAGACCGGGTCGTTACATTCTACCCCTCTTAAACAAACGTTCATCCTCGAACGAGTCTAGAAACATACCTGGAGTCTCAAACAAGCGCGGATATTTGCTCTGCACCTCCCGCTCGGTCTCCCAAGTAGCCTCCTCCACTGGTTGACCTCTCCACTGCACTTTCACTGATGTTATCTCCTTAGATCTCAGCTTTCTGACCTCCCGAGCCAAAATTGCTACTGGCTCCACCTCATATGACATATCGCCCTCGAGTTGAACTGTGCTTAAGTCTAACACATGAGACGGATCACCAACATATTTTCTGAGCATCAACACATGAAACACCGGATGAACACTCGACAAGCTGGGTGGCAAAGCAAGTCTATAAGCCACCTCTCCAACCTTCCGAAGCACCTCAAAAGGACCAGTAAACTGAGGACTCAGCTTTCCTCTCTTTCCGAATCTCATAACACCTTTCATGGGTGATACTTTTAGCAGTACCTTCTCACCTTCCATAAATGATACATCCCGAACCTTCCGGTCCGCATAACTCTTCTGTCTAGACTGCGCCGTGCGAAGTCTCTCCTGAATCAACTTCACCTTCTCCAACGCATCCTGAATCAAATCTGTGCCCAATAACTTAGCCTCACCAGGCTCGAACCAGCCAACCGGAGATCTACACCTCCTACCATATAAGGCCTCGTACGGGGTCATCTGGATACTAGACAGATAGCTGTTATTATATGCAAACTCCGCTAATGGCAGAAACTGATCCCATGAACCACCAAAATCAATCACACAAGCCCGTAACATGTCCTCCAAAATCTGAATCGTCCGTTCTGACTGCCAGCCGGTCTTTGGATGAAATGCAGTGCTCAACTCTACATCACTACCCATACCTTTCTGTACGGCCCTCCAAAAC
>ML280605.1:0-73893 GCA_005239495.1 Nicotiana undulata
CTGTGAGGATGCCTGATGGGCAGAGTGATTGTGAGGATGCCTGATGGGCAATGGTTACAATAAGTGATTGTGAGGATGCCTGATGGGCAATGGTTACAATAAATGATTATGGCCCGAGGGGCAGTTTTATGAAAGGTTTTACTGAGTTTTTCAAACTATGGTTTATTTCGTTTTCAAACTGGTTTTACTGAGAATTTTACTGAGATATACTGATATTGCACTTGTTCGAAGGTTTTTCTGAAAACTGATTTCGAACTCATTAATTGATGAATNACATTTCACAGGATTTCGAGGTAGCTGTCCAGCGTCCACAACTTCTCCATTTCTCTTCCTTACTTAGTCTTAGCATTTGATTCAGAGACATATATTATAGTTTTAGCAGAGTTAGTTTATTTATTCTTAGATGCTCATGACTATTGACTCCAGTTCTTGGGAGGTTGTTTAGGTTAATATGGGAACGCTAATACTTTATTATATTAATTATGATGTGGTTGCTTGCTTATTATTTAATTGTGAACTATTATAATTGAACAAAAAGCGCAGTAAGGTGATGGTTGGCTAGCCTAATTTCACGATAGGCGCCATCACGACCTGTTAGGATTTGGGGTCGTGACATTTCACATGCATATTATCCCGCTACAAGTTGTAGTAATAGAAGATATTAAATCTTTCATTTATTTATAATCTCAGTATAACCAATCGCTTTCGCGAATACTTTAGAAACTCAATTAAGTTTCTTTGTGACTTACTACAACACAATAAATTGTATTCCTCCAAAATAGTAATAATTGGCTCTTCTAGAGTTCTCAATTAATTTTGTACTACCACATATTCATCAACATCCATATGGTGAATATCTCTTTTAAAGAGAAAGTTATAAATTATGGTCATTGTCAAAATTGAATGCAAGATCTGTTTCTTGCATTGCTGTTATTCTTTAGTAATCACATTGAGAAAAATATTTTTCGCGTACAATAGGTACGTGACCAATGGTCAATGATGCCATAATAATGACATTATTTTCTTATATTATCTCAAACCTCCTTCTAGATGTGAGTGTGGTATATTCACTGCCACTAGCACGTTCATATTCTTCCAATAATGAATATGTATTCATAAATCAGATGTTGTCACATTCACATCATGAACGGACCATAATCATCTACATGTGTTTTATAAAATCTCATGTCAAATCGATGACAAATATTACTTTCAAAGAGTGAAAGATTATTTTGAGAATCCTTATTATTCTCATTATCACAACGATGACAATTATAATTTCGTCTATTCCCACGTTCACATCCATTGATATCTTCACGGTAATAATTTTGTCTTCTTTCAGACTTATCACATATTGCTATCACATTCTCTTAAGGGGAATGAGAATGAAGCAAATTCAATGGGACGGATTTTCATTTCTTTGCCCACAATCATACATGAATTTGATCATGGCAATGCATAGAAATTTTACCACTTCGGGTGGTTATAATTTCTTGCAAACTCTATTAGAGTTATAATCAAAGTTTATTGTCTTTGCTTGTATTTAAAATCAAATTATAGAATTTCAAGAATTTAAAAGAGAAAATAAAGTAAAATCCTTACCTTAAATCCAGAATTTAATCATGAAGAAAGTTCATGAAACAATTGACAATCATTATGCTCAATCCCAAAGCTTCTGCTCAATTGGTTAGAGTTTCGTGTTGATAACGTGTTATAAAACAATAAAAGAACAAGAACAATATTGCAGAGAAAGAGGGAAAGGGAATTCTTATTGAATTTTGGGATGAATTACAATTGAATAAAAACCCTATATTTATAGAGGAAAAGTGACTTAGCCACCAAGTAACAAACCATAGGATCTCTCTAGAATATAGACATTCATCATAAATAGAATTCTATTTATAACAATTTTTGAAATTTGTGATGCTAAACAAGACAAATGGGGTTAAGAGTATTTGTGATTATAAAAACTTCTTATTTAAGGATATAATTGTAAGTTTAAGCTAAATTGTTTCAAATTTAGAAATGAATCATTCTTTTTTGAACGGACCAAAAAGGAAATAGGTTCAAAAATTGCACTGAACATTAGAAATAGACCCAAAAATAGAAAAATTATACCTCTAAATATGAGTTTTCATTAAAAATCGGGTTCTATTAATAGTTTGTTTGGTCGTGTTTTTCTTTTTTTGGTTAACAGTGCTTTTCTGGCCAAAAATATTTCTTTAAAAAAATGTTTTGACTAAAAATATATGCAGTTTTTGAGAAGCACCATAAACTAATTTCTTACTTAAAACTTTTGAGAGAAAATACACTTAGAAGAACCGTCAAACATGTTATAAATAGACCGAAGAGTAAGCACATTTTTACGACCTAGAGAACCAAAATTGTTCAATGGTATACTTAGGGGGCAATTTCTCATCTTGCCTATTTTCCCATTTTCTTGAAAATTTTAGTATTAAAATATTTTCCCAAACTTCTACTCCTATTTAAGAGCCCGTTTGGACATAAGAAAATTTTCTCTTTTCTTCGAATTTTTTTTGTTTTTTTCGAAATAAGCTTTTGTTCATAAAATTTCTAATTTTCGCTCGAAGAAGATGCATTTTGGAAATTTTTGAAAATTTTAAAAACTATTTTCAAAATTTTCACTTAAATCACTCACAAAATTTCAAAAACAACACAATATTCTATTCATGTCCAAACATCCCTCTAAATTTCAAACACTATTTTTCACAAAAAAAAAAAAAAAATCACCATATTTTAGAAGTTTACAATTCTTATTGACACACAGCTCAAAACTCTATTTTCTTAGCCAAAAACATCCATGGCAGAAGACAAAATCAAAACCAATGAACCCCAAAAAGGAGTTGAAGGTTCCATTTTACAGTGGGCCCCACAAGCATGGGCCCACTTAGAATTAGTTCGTTCAAAATCACCATTAATTCAATGCATAACAAACTTCGTTTCAATGGATTTCATGGCCAACACTTTATTATCCGCCGGCGCATCGCCGGCAATGATTCATTCAGTTGATGAAATCCCGGAATTTACACCAAAAGCCCTCGGAGTTTGCATAAATATGGGAACACTCACACCTGACTGGTTACCGGGTATGAAGTTGGCTGCAGAAGTGGCTAACCAGTGTAAGAAGCCTTGGGTGCTTGATCCTGTAGCTGCTGGTGGAACAAGTTTCCGGTTAAACGCGTGTTTGGAGATGATGGATTTAAGGCCTAGTGTTGTTAGAGGGAATGGGTCTGAGATTCTTGCTCTTTTTAAGGGTTCTGTTGACTCTAATTCCAAGGTAAGATAATACTATACTTCATCCGTTTCAATTTATGTGTTACCGTTTTTAACTCGGACACAAAGTTTAAGCCAACGTTTCGTCATAAATTCTTAAATTTGTTTTGAAAAATTTGATTTGGGCGAAGTTTGGTTTGTAGATGAAAATGTATTTATTTTCTTTTTTTAGATGAAAAACATGAAACGTGACTTATACCCACAAGTTCTAAAAACTATCACAAATACCCGACAATACCTTTATCAATAATATTCATTATATTATCGCAAACCATAGTCCTGAACATAAATAAATTTGGTACAAAATTATCATTTTTATAATGAATTAAGTAATATACTATCAGATGACCGATGAGACGAAACAACATTGTTACAAAATAATAAATAGTGGGCTCTTTTATAAAATACATAAGTTTAGTGCAATTTTTAAAAAATGTAATAGTGATATTTTGGGCCAAAACCAACTCTTGAGCTGATTTGGGATTTGGGTTTTGGTTTTTGGGAATTTGCCAAACTGTAGATAAAATTTATGAACAAACATGTGTTTGCCAAAAAAAATTCAAATACATTTTGGCAAAAACTATGGCTAAACGGGTCCTAAGAAAAAAAGGAAGACTTCTAAAATTTATGGTCTAAATAAAATGAAATTTTGGAATTTGAAGTGTTTCGAAATATGGAAATGTGACATTGTTTTGGGACAAACTAAAACGGAAATAGTGTCGCATAAGTTGGGACGGAAGAAATATACAATATTTTGTATCAGTTGTTTTTGCATACTATATACTCTTTATCCAATTTATATGATACAATTGACCTAACACGAAGTTTAAGAAAAAAATAGTTTCGAAACATTTGTGATTATAAAAGCTTTTATTAATGGTAAAAAGTGAAAAGTTTAAAGTTAAAATCTTTTCAAATATAGAAATGTGTCGTTCTTTTTGGAGTAAAAAATAGTGTCACATAAACTGTAACGAAGGGAGTATGGAATATCAATATTATCATTGCTGGTATGCTTACATAATGTCCCATGGTTACTACTTACTAGGAGTTCTTTTTAGTTTAGTCTGTTAAGAGATTTGTATGTTAATTGCTAGTTGAAAAATTAGAAAGCCTCTATAGTGTTAAAGAATACTAAATTATTGAATATTGGAATGAAACGGATACAAATGGATAATAAGGACCTCATGGTTTGAGATTGAGACGTGGTAATTGTTTTTGTTGTCGAATAACTACCTTCTCAGTTTTCTATTTCATGACAATCAAGCGAAAATGGGTCCTTTATCTGGTTTCCATTTCTATTCTCTTTCTTGGAAAAATGGTGTAAGTTTTACCAAAGGCTGCATTTCTATACAAGATTTGGCGATATCAGTATATCCTAGATTTTGGTCTCTCCTTTTGAATTACCTAGGAAGGGGAGCCTTGGAGCCTTGCCGTAATTGATAATGTTGCTTCCATGTAACCAGAAGGTCACGAGTTCGAGCCGTGGAAACAGCTTCTTGCAGAAATATAGGGTAAGACTGCGTACGATAGACCCTTGTGGTCCGACCCTTCCCCAGACCCGCACATAGCGGGAACTTAGTGCACCGAGTTGTCCTTTTGAATGACCTACTATTAGCTTGTCTTTAATACTACTGATGTAAGAATGGGAGAAAGACGAATCTACTTCCATTTGTGCAAAGTTAACTCCTCTTCATATTTCTTATTTCTTGTGCTTAGTCAGAAAATATGTGAATTGGGGCTATTCCACCTATTGATTGTATAGGCGAAGCTATAGTTGAGAAAATTCCTAAAATCAGTTGAAAATTGACGAGAGTTCAATATATGGGTTGGGAAATAGTAACTGGTCTGATTAAAATGTGTTAGTCGTTAGATTGTTTCACGATCTTAGTGATCATGTACTAATTTGGCTAGTTATGGACAGGGTTAATGGACAGAAAATGATATCGTTAAATGAAGAGCGAGTAATCCGATGAAATGTTCATGTTGTTTGATTTGTCTGCTTCAGGACAAATTTTGCTACTAATGACCATAACATTCAAGTTAAACTTTAGCGAAATTGAAAGGGAGATTACTACAACAAAAACAACGACATACCCAGTAATATCCCACACGGTGATGTCTGGGGAGGGTAATATGTACGCAGACCTTACCCCTACCTTGTGAGGATAGAGAGGTTGTTTAGAGTAGACCCTCGACTAAGGAAAGGGAGATTACTATTTTCTGATAAGCAAAGATTTGTTTGTGAGAACACATCGTTACTGTATTACTATTTTCTTTTGCATTCCTACTAACTTCTATTGTTGTGCATATAATGTCTCATCTCTTTCTTTTTGCTGATTTAAGGGTGTGGATAGTGTATACGGTTCAGGAGATGCTGTTGAAGCAGCAAAATCCCTTGCTCAACAAAGTGGTAGTGTAGTTGCAGTTTCTGGAGCTGTTGACTTTATCACAGACGGCAACAGGGTTGTCTGTGTGCATAATGGGGTGCCTATGTTGCAAAAGATTACTGCATCTGGTTGTTCTGTCACTGCCCTCATTGCTGCCTTTCTCGCGATTGATCCATCAAATGCTGTTGAAGCGACAGCTTCTGCATTGGCTATCTTTGGTGTCGCTAGTGAGATAGGGATGGACATGGCTAGAGGTCCAGCTTCACTGCGGACATCATTGATCGATTCATTATATGGACTCGACGAAGCTACTGCACTTGATCGAGTAAGAATCAGCTGCTTATAATTGCTTAGAGGAGCAATGACTCTGTGCATTGCCCATTAGACCAAATGTAATCTTCTATAGCATCAAGTAAATGTCTAATAATCAACTCGTGCTATTTTACTTGGTAGGTCTTTTACATTCTTTAACCCTTAATAAAAGCATGGGTTTAGAAAAAGCAAACTGAAGAATTTTTTTTCTATTCGTGTTGAAACCGGTTTATGCTTTCTGAGCCGAGGTCTATTGAAAACAACCTCTCTATCCTCACAAGGTAGGGTTAAGGTCTGCGTTTACACTATCCTCCCAAGACCCCATGGTGTGAGATAATACTGGGCATGTTGTTGCTGCTGCTAATCTTGTTCCTAGTGGAACAATGTTGATGTTGACTGTTGAAATAGCTCCATTGGCGTTGGGAATGGCTACGCCAACGCCATCCTTTGGAGGTCCGAAACCAAGAGGTCTTGCAAAGGATGCTTGGCCGCTGTAGATGCTGCCTCACAAGCCGGTGATTGGCCTGGCTGTCGGGTTGTTGCCACTGAGAATATCATGCGTGTATAATTCCAGGATTGTTTCAACAGGTCTATGGATCAACTGCTGCTACAAAGGCTGTCTGCAAATGGAACTGCAATAAGGGAAGGTTATGATTGCCTTGACATTGATACTCTCTTTTGGTTGATGTGTGTTATTGAATCAAGATGTTTCTTTGATTGACAATGCCATGCACTTTTTAAAGAGAAGTGATCAGAAATGTAGAAAAATGGAGTTGTGAGATTAATAGTTTGTTTGGCCAAGCTTCTCACCATGTCAAAAGTGTTTTTTCCTCATTTTGTGGTGTTTGGCCAAGCTTTTTTTTGTGGGGGGTGTTTTTGGCTAGAAAAATCAGTTTTAAAGAAGCAGAAAAAAAAAGTAGCTTGTCTCTCAAAGCAGAACTAGAAGCAGTCTTGACTTTTCTTCCTACCAAAAATATCCTTTGCAAAATATTACATGTACTAAAATAACCTTACTTAGTTTAAACTATTAAGTAATATAAAATGATTTTTGGGACGAACTTTCATATTTATTGAATGATTTTTTGATATATTTAAATTATCTTGAAAAATAAAGTACTTTCCAATTTTATTTTATATTTACTTAAATAAACTAAAAAACTTAATTATTATCTTTAATAACAAATATTTTAATTATTTGTCTTATATAATATTAACTATTAAGCAAATCTCTCCATGTCCGTATTTGTAACTTGACACTTGAAAGCACTTTTTAAAAAGCTTGGTCAAACACAAATTATTGTTTAAAAATTCTTTTCAAATTTATTAGCCAAACACTTTTTGATAAAAGCACTTCTCAAAATTTTATTTTTACAAGCTATAAAATGTGGTGGGAGTTGTTGGAATTTCCTCGAGTGTTGAGTACAACAGAACCTCACTAAATTGTGTATGCTCCTTTATATACAGAAAGATTTTGTATCTGTCAATAATAGGAAACTTGACTTTGCAGTATCAGTATTTTTTTTAATAGGTCTTTCTTATTTTTATTTATTATAACTAAGAAAGGAAGGTTGGTTGGGGCCGCTCATTGAAAAATTCTGAGAATTCAACTGTCACTGATAATAACAATTTTCGCAGACAAAAAAATAAGGACACCTTACTGTCTAACGAATATTACAAATTCTCAACCTACAAAAACATGAATTCACATTCATCTCTTGCTATTGTTACAATTGAGGTACCATCGCTACCGTAAGAATTCATCAGACAACCCTCAAGTTTCTTATTCTGTGTGCTAAATTGTATGTCAGGCACTTGAATCACTGTTCTTTGCTAGTGCATTAGTAGCCCATACCACCACCAGGCATAGCTGGAGATGGCGTCTCATCCTTGGGAAGCTCAACAACAACAGCTTCAGTTGTAGTCAATAGAGACGACACACTGCACGCAACAACAAAAAAAAAAAGTAAAAGCATAAGCCTTAACTTCTTCACACCAACAGTCTTAACTTTTACATTGACGATGATATAACAGATTAAGTTAAATCCATAGCATATAAGAAAGAATGCCAAGGGAAGAAATACATTGGAAGAAGAAGATATAAAGGAGTATGTGCTCACCTAGCAGCATCAACTAGTGCAGTCCTAATTACTTTCAAAGGGTCAATGATCCCTGATTTTATCATATCAACATATTCACCTGTTGCAGAGACAAAGTAAAGATTTATCGATTTTTTCCTTCCGTATGCATTGACATGCCACCAATTTTAATTCTAATTTTTAGGAAATAGAGGGATCCGAACCTTTTGCCGCATCATATCCAAGATCAGGGTCATCCTGCTCCAACAGTTTACCAACCACTACTGCACCCTCCACCCCAGCATTAGAGGCAATTGTGTGTACTGGTGTCTGCAATTAGAAAGTTCAGACATATCAGCCTAGAATATAAATTCATTCCAAAGCATAACCAGTCAGCTAATTATGGCTTGACAACTACTCTGCAAATGCGATAGCGAGGAATGTAAAATTACAGACCTTCAGAGCATTCTGAATAATTTGGACACCAATCTTCTGGTCAAAGTTGGCTGTTGGCAAATTATCCAATTCTTTTGATGCATAAAGAAGTGCAACACCACCACCTGCACGACAAGAACAAGATTAGCCTCCTAACGGTTAGGCTCAGCGTAAGTTGGACCAGGCATGAAGAGACATAAACATGTAATAACCTGGAACAATTCCTTCCTCTACAGCAGCCTTTGTGGCATTCAAAGCATCTGTAACTCTGTCTTTCTTCTCACCAACCTCAACTTCACTAGCTCCTCCGACCTGGCAAACCCATACTAACTCAAATCAATATACCCTCTACAATTGGCATACTAGAAAAGTTGGGATCTTTTCTAAATGTTTCTGTAAATTAGGTTCTGAAAGAATACAGACTGCAATAACATTGAATACCTTCAATACTGCAACACCACCTGAAAGCTTTGCTAGTCTTTCCTGCAATTTCTCCTTGTCATAATCAGATGTGCTCAGTTCAATTGCTGATCTGATCTGCCAATACAAAGAGCACAACATATGGTCAACCTATGTTCAACCCCGCACCATTGGATATTGACAAATCGGTACAGATGTAAGCCAAAAAAGAACCTGTTCACATCTCTCCTCAATGGCCTTCTTCTCACCAGCACCATCAAGAACGACGGTGTCATCCTTGGAGATAGTCACCTAAACAATGAAATGCCGTGAGACTACGGAAAGACAGAAATGTAGTTCAGCAGCAAAAATAGAAACTAAACAAGAATTGCAATGAGGGACCACTTTTCTTGCACCATTAAGTAATACCAAAACGCAGGGATGCACCGATCAAATCCATACTACAGTGACATTATCAAATGTACCTTTTTACATTTACCCAGCATGTCCAACTCCACATTCTCAAGATTCAATCCAAGTTCTTCAGTTATGACCTATCATGCACAGGTAAGAAATGTTGGTTACATAAGAACAAATAGTAAATATCTTATACAGGCGCGTACGAAAACAGTTGCTTACCTGGCCTCCAGTTAAAGCAGCAAGATCTTGCAAATTAGCCTTCCTGTTTTCACCAAATCCTGGAGCTTTGATGGCGCAAACCTGTAATATTTGCCAATATAATTAGCCGAATGAAGTATTACACTGACCTCAAAAAGGTAAACATATTTTTTTCCTCAAGCAGCATATTACCTTGATTCCAGCACGAAGCTTGTTCAGAATAAGTGTAGCAAGTATTTCACTCTCCACATCTTCGGACACAATTAAGAGGGGTCTTTGTCTCTGAACATATTAAGTAAGAATAAGAAACAGCTCTAAAGGTCATAGTTGAGAATGTCAGAAGAAAGACTACCTTCAAAGCCAACTCTAACACTTTCACAACAGCATTTATGCTTGAGATTTTTTTCTCATGAATAAGAATAAGTGGGTCATCCAGCTCCTGTCAAGCATCAGAATAGTTGTGAGTTCATATGAAAAGGAGGCTGGCTGTAAAATATGCAATATTGCCACAGCAATCATGCAGCTAAATTAATACTGGCAAACTGAAGGCGTACACATTTCTGATTCTTCTCATTCGTGATAAAGTATGGAGATATGTAGCCCCTGTCCAGCTTCATCCCCTCAACAACTTCCAACTCATTAAATAATGTCTTTCCGTCCTGCATGATATTAAAATTGATTAGAGTTCACATCTTTACAAATATCATGTGTTATACACATAAAACAAAATCTGAAAAATACTTACTTGAATAGTGATGACACCTTCCTTGCCTACTTTCTCCATAGCCTTTGCAATTAGCTCACCAATCTCTCTTTCTCCATTTGCAGAGATTGTCCCAACCTATCAAAAGGTCATACTATCATAATCTTATTGGAAATAGTGCAGCTGCGACACTCCAGAACAGAAAATTGATATCTTATTCAGTTATCCAGAAAATTAGTGTTCTGAAATTTTCACTTGCTCCTGATTCTGCTTTTACCCCCTCCTGCTTGATTCTTGCAATATCAGAATCCTAGTGGAAATAATACAGCACGCGGTAGAAGATATCATCCCCACCGGAACACCCCCACCCCCCCACCCCCGGTGCTCGAGAGTTGAAGGGCTTGCTGCTTCAAATGTTGGATGTTTAAGTACCGCAAAAAGATATACCCTTTGGACTGTACTTGATAAAAGTTTAACACTAGCAAAGATACCTGGGCAATCTCCTCGGATGTGCTTATCATCCGTGCTCTGCTTTTCAGGTTTGTTACAACAGCATCCACAGCCATTGTGATACCCCGTCTAAGGTCCATTGCATTCATACCAGCTGCGACAGACTTGCACCCTTCAGCAAATATTGCTCGGGTGAGGACTGTAGCACAAGTGGTACCTGAAATACAAAGCTAAAGTTAAACTCTAGCTGACACGTAAAAGACTTTTAGAACTCCAACATGTGAAATAGGCACATATGAAGACACTGGGAAAAAAACAGTATATCTAAAGTCTTACCATCACCAGCAACATCATTAGTGGCATTGGCAACCTGTTTTACAAGGCTGGCACCAACATTTTGTATTTTGTCCTTGAATTCGATGCTTTTTGCAACAGTCACACCATCTTTTGTTACCTTGGGTGTGCCCCAACTTTGTTCAATCACCACATTACGACCCTTCATAATAAACATACAACATTAGTTGCAACTAATGAATCTATTCCCAACAAAATCAAATATAGAAATCTTGCTTGCCAGTAACCCTCCAAGCTCAAATAGTAAGAACAAGGAGAGAAAAATAGCAGTAACACATTTCACTTTTAATTGAAAGGGAACAAGTTAGAAAAAAAATCATCCAGTTGCACCACTCAGACAGTTAAGCTTTACAACAGTTTGATTATAAAATACTCGTGGAAAAAGAGTTGAAACCAAGAAAACATGATAATATTTTTAGTTGAGAAAATCCCACTAAGCTTCTTTTCTAGGAGGCAAGTCACTCTAAGCCACAGCCTATTTCACTCTATTAAGCAGGTAAATTGTTATTTCAAGATGGTAAAATGCTAAATGTCTATGGTACCGCGCATTCATCATTTCAGTTTTCCAAAGAATTGAACATTTCCATCCACAAACTTGTTCAGGGTTAAAGCATCACAATCCGACAAGTTACCAACCCAAAGGAAATATCAAATTCTCTCATCACAATACAAATCAGAACGGTAAAATGTGCTAATGTACACATGTAGACAATATAATATCTAATTCACTAACAACAAGTACTTGAAATTAATGCTCAGAATTTCAGCATGAGCACAGCTAATATTGTAAATTCAATTACCTTTGGACCCATGGTGACTTTAACTGCATCAGCAAGCTGCTCAACGCCCTGAAGCATCAAGCCCCGAGCTTCAACTCCAAATTTAATGTCCTTGGCTGCATAATTTCTGCTCCAATTCAACCTACTACCCACCTGAATCATACTCATTTTAGTTTCAATTATTCAGCTAGATATAAAGTTTGACATATGATAATAAAAGTACAGCATTTTCGACATACTTCTTATTATTAGACTTTTAGTTCAATGGGCGCTGACAGTGTAAAAAGTATTTACACAATCAGGTCACTTAAAAAGTTAATTTGCAAGTAACAATATTTACTGGCATCGATGATTGGTAGTTAAACTACACTAATAGCGTAAAAAGTTCATTATATTGTTGCTTGTTAGTGTATATAACTAAATCCTTATTAAAACAATGCTTAATTGTTGATTGAAATAAGTGAAATGAAGTAATTGAGCTGAAAATTTTGTGCAACAATATGACATATGGCGGAAAAATGTTTTCATAACCAAAAACTAGAAAAATATTTTCTACTTTTTACCAAATACACTCAAATTAAATTATTCTGATCTACTCAAAATGCAAAAAATTTACCTGGCGGGTGCTGTTTCTGGCAACACTGTACAAACAACAACAACAACAAAAAGGCATTTGTTCAGATAATGATTACATAATTCGAACACAAATAATACATAGAAAAAAAAACAATTAGCAAAATGTACAGAGTTAGTTGAATAATTAACCTAGATTTGAGGGAAATACCTGGCTTTAGAAGCAAGTTTTGCTGCAAAACGATACATAGTTGAATAATTTGCAGGCTGAGAAAGAGAAAAAACGAGAAAGAAGACAGAAGAGAGGAGAAACGTGTTGAAGGGGCTTATTTAGAGAAGAAAAGAAGAGTCTAGAAGAACCAGCTTCTAGGGTTTTTAGGGTTTTATGTATAAAAAAGAAGAAAAAAATGAATTATAAGAAAAAGGTTCTTTTCTAAATTTAAACAAAAAAGAAAGAAAAAGTAAGTTAGATACACGGTTATTATCAGAAATTTTTACATTATTTTATGTTACATTTACACGTCGAAGTAATTTATTTATTTTTAATATTATAAAAAGCAGGGGCAGATGTAGTGCATTATATACGGGTTCAATTGAACCCATATATTCGATGCAGAAAAAATTCATTAAAATTACAAAAATAGTAATTATGAACCCATAACTTTAAATATTTAACGGGCTCAATGCTATTTTAAAAGTTGAACCCATAGGATTCAATCCTGGATTCGCCTCTGAGGAAAAGACTAACCTAAAATATTTGAGAGTGTCAAAAATTATTTATGCTGCAATGTATATAATTGTGAGGAAGTGGTTACATTTGGATATTGAAATGATAAAATTGTGAAAATTATTTTGCTTCACAATTTATGTATTGTGTGTATAAATAAATATTTGAGAAATGACCAAAATGATTTTCAATCCTCCCGTAGATAAATATTTTGCTTAATAATTTCTTTTTTATTTATTTTATAGGTAAGAGCTATAAAGAGGAGTAATAATAAAAAATTATACAATTAAAACAAGCATGGTCTAAGCAGCCCTCTCAAAGCTAGAAGCTACGCTCCAGCAATAATTGCCATCTATGTAATTAAATATCACCAAATTAATTTCAATAAATAGTAAATTTCAAAAGAAAAAATAAAGGAATTCAAAATGAAGACTTCGAATTTATGATTTGAATCCTTTAGCTTACTTAAATATTTGATATTCCCTCCGTTCACTTTTACTTTTTTATTATGGACTTTGCATACTCCTTAAGAAATAATAAATGAAGTGAATTAGTCGTGCTCGAAATGGATATAAAACACCACACGAAAATCCCATGAAAGGAATCTAGAAGAAGGTCATTAATTATACTAAATCTAGTTTTGATACGAGTAAAATATAAAAATGGTCGGTGATGTTCGGCCAAAACTACATGTATTTAACTATTCTTACCTCATACTCTAGTACTTTTATTCATCATTTGAGTATTGATTATATTATTTTGTGTTTAATATAATATTTTAACTGTGTTGAAATAAAACAGTCAAAAGATTTGAATTAAAAATAAATAAAATACAGAAGAAAAATATATATATAAAAGGAGGGGGACAAAGGGGGACACCTTTTGGTGTTTGTCCCCCCAAGTGGAAGACAAGAAAAAGAGTTACAATTTATATTAACAAAAAATACGTAAGCAAAAACTCACTGTTTTCAGTGCCAGGTCCAGCGCTATGCGCTAGCTTGGACGTTGGATGCAGGGTTTTCCTACTTCGTCCGTGACAAGTTTATTTCGGTCCTACACGACCCCCAACTCGTATAAAAGGGGTCCTAAACCTAATTTGGAGGAAATCTAACATACTTTGTAAGAGAATTCACACGGGGGGAAACACACCACGCTCGGAGAAGGCTTCTACCTAATTTAACTTCACTTCTCTTCCTTTAATTTCATAGCTTATTCTTTCAACAGTTTTGGGTGATACATGAACGTTGTAGTTTGAAGCTTAAATTGTTTTTATTATTTTATCATATTGGTTTATTTATTCAATCTTGTGCTTAATTATTTGATTGCTTGATCCCCAATTGAATATTATCTACAAAATCTATGATTGAACTCGGGAGAAAGAATTCTAGATTGCATATAAGATTGAGTAGAGCAATATATGAACTTTGAGGGGGGCGGATTTGAGGTTATGATAGGAATATACCTAATCGCCTTGCTTGGTTACTATACATGAATTATTAATGTGTTCTTGCTAATTCTAATTCCATAGGAATATAGACATTAGGTTAGCTTGAATAGACGAGTAGTACTTCGGGAGAAGGCTACGAGTAATATTAACCTTGTCAACTAATAAACCAGATAAATTAATTAGAAGATTTAAGTGGAAGGCTCAACGGGATTGTTAGTTAACCCATAGCTCTAGAATATCAGCTCTTCTTGAATTTGTGTCTAATTTTGCCAACTTATTTTCTTTAATCTCTTAATTTGTTACTCTAGATTAATTTTAGTTAAATATTCATATGTTAGGATCCGCTTGAATAGATTAATTATCTTAGTTTAATTTAGTTGATAGTTAATCACAAGTCTCTGTGGGGACGATATCTTGACTTACAATCCTATATTACTTGTCGACCACGTATACATGCGTGTGCGTTTGTAGCAACAAATTTTTGGTGTCGTTGCCGGGGACTTAGAAATTAACTATTTTACTAGATTAGAGTTTTACTTTTATCTATTTAAGTTTTTAATTTTAGTTTAGTGTAGTTAGTATTATGTTTCTTTTATATGGCATCTTTGAATGAAAAGTGGTGAGATAGTAAGTATTATTGTTTTCGTGATCCTTGTCCATATTGTAAAGGACCCCACTTGTGGCAATATTGTAAAAATATTCTCAAGACCGAGTTGTGTGCCCCATCTTAATCCTGTACTAATTATGGTAGAAATTGGAATAATTGTCCTAAGTGTTGTTATCCTACTCCCATCCCTTCTTATGTTGATTCTAATAATTCTTGTGAGTTTGACATGAGTAACAAATTGGATGATGTGGAACATAATGTTCGCATTCTTGATATGCACATAAATTATTAGAGGACTATGGAGGTTTCCGTGAGAAAATTTCGAATGAGATATAACACTTTATAGAAGAAAGAGTTGAATTCAGACAAGAGATCGACCAATTTGACAGTTTTCTTCGCGACTTAGAGGTTCAATTGAGTACAAAGATTGGTGTGTGTAACGCCCAACAATTTAGTGATGAGTTGTGTGAAGTTGAAAAAGATCTCCTAGGCCAAATTGAGGAGCTAAAACAAGAATATCAATTATTAGACCATGTTCTTGTAGATGATGTTGAGGTTGAGGAAGTATATATTATTGAGGATGTAAAAGATAATACGGTTTTGGAGTTGGGGCATGTTGGTCCTCATTCTAATCATTATTCTACATTATGTTTGGATGAAGACATAGAGATCGAGCCTTTGGAGAGATGTATAGATGAAGAACAAGACCCTTATATTCAAAAATTTGCAACCCAAAAAGGCAAAACGACATTCCTCACTCAAGGGTCAAGAAGTGCAAGATGCGATATCTATTGCTTGGCTCCTTCATTTCATACCACCATCCCAGGAACGCGATAGAAAAATTAATGCAAAATTGGGGGCGCAATTCATATCGTTAAAGAGGAAGAAAAAGTTGTGAAGTGATTGCGTTGTATCGCGACGTTAAATCAAGCGCTTGTTGGGAGGCAACCCAATTCTATTTTTTCTTCTTCTTTTCTTTTTATTTTTTTTATTTTTTATTGTGTTATCGTTGTAGTATTATTTTGTGTTTTATAGGAGTAAGAGCATGGAGTCAAAGCCAATAGGCATGTCCAACAGCGAGCTGGTGGTTGAAACTGAGTGTGAGGTACTCGCACATAGAATCATACCTGAGAGAAGTCTGAGTATCCTGCGAGCTGCTAATACTTCGCCTTTGGCCTACTAGAGAGTCTCTTTTACCTTCTTGTTATTTATAGTATGTATTGAGGATATTGCACTATTTTAAGTTGGGGTGAGGAGATTGTCTGAGTGACTTTCTGTGCTATCTTAGCTTAGTTGTAGCACTAGTTCTAAGTGTAGTAGTTATGTTAAAAATAGAAAAAGAAAAAAAATTAGAAAAAATTAGAACTTTTCCCGACGATGGATTTTGTGGACAACTCTTGAGGGATTAAAGTCCAACAAAAAAATCCAAAAAAAATTATTTTCTAGTTAGTTTTAGTTAGGTGATAATCCCCCTTGGTTTTTCTTTTTTGCTTCGGTTCTTTTCCAATGGATGTAACTTGAACCGGGTGAATTTTTTTATTTTTTAGGATTAGATTATTTTTTTCTTCATTTTAGAAGTAGAAAAAAGAGGGAGAAGAAAAAAACTTTTGTTACATGTTTGATACTAGCATAGTTAGGTCCGAGCTTGAGTAGTACTTTCCTCTGTGTGCTTGAGTAATGAATAAAAAAGTAGACTTTTTAACACCTAAGCTCAGGGTTGTGACTCTGTATATAGCTTATTCTTATTTTGTCGTTCACTATGATCCTGCATGTCTTAGAGTAGAATTGATCCATCTTTATTGATACTTGTGCATGTGTGGTGAGGATTTCTTACATATATTCCATGTTTTGCATCTTAGTCTAGAACTTGCTCTGCATGTTATTAAAGCGAAATAAAAATGTTGCTTTGTTTAGAAGATGATAATATGCTTTCTTTGATATGTCTTGTGAATTTTAGCCTTTCAGATATTGTACCACTAGCTAGCTATTTGAGCATGTAGCCTTTTGTTTGGAAGCTGTACTTTTGCCTTTATTCTTCCCTAGTTTTTGCACCCTGCTTCCTTGAGCACTGTTGCTTAGACCGTGATATTAATTGATAAATTTGAAGAATGAGATGGTTAAGTGAAAAATGGTGACCAATGATATATGAAAAGTGATGAAAAGGTCCTCTTAGAAGGAATGTGACATGAAAAAGAAAAAGAAAGAGAATGAAAAACAATTTGCTTGAAAAAATGAAACGTTCTTGGTACGAGGGAAATACTGTGAAACATTTGATCAAGTGAGGGCTGAAAATAAATTTAAGAGATGAAAATAATGGGTGATTAAGTGTAAAAGTGCAAAGTGCTCAGGGAAGTGTAAGTCACTATTATATAGTCCTCCTACCCGTCCCCTAGCCAACATTACAACTCGTTAAAGTCTTATTTGATTCTATTCGAGCATACTTAATTAGTACAAAATGTACATAATAGGCAAGCATATGGTTCTTTATGCATACATGTGAAGTCGTTTGTGAGTACGAGAGTTGTTCTTTGATGCTAAGTCCTTGAATTGTATTCATTCTTTGATTTGAGTGTATGAACTTTTTATTCTTGTGAGGACACTTATTTCATGATAGATATGTGATGTTATTAGCTTTATTTGACAAAGTTGGCGAGTCAGAGTCCCCCTACGAGGTTAGGAAGTTAGAAGTTTGTTATTTTTTGTGACTTGTATATCTTGCACGAAGATCAGGAAGTGTATATCTAATGGTTTGAGTTGCTATAGAGCCTAATGGTTAGTATCAACCGGAGTGGTGGTGTTTCTAGGCTTGATTTATTGAGAGTGATTTTAATGCTTACTCGAGGACGAGCAAGAGTCTAAGTGTGGGGTGTTGATGTTCGGCAAAAACTACATATATTTAACCATTGTTGAATGATATTCTAGTACTTTTAATCATCATTTGAGTATTGATTATATTATAGTATGTGCTTAATATTATATTTTAACTGTGTAGGAATAAAGCAATATGAAAATCAAGAGATTTAGAGCAAAATTGAATAAAATGCGGAAGAAAAAAAACAAAAAAATATAAAAGGAGGGGGACACCCTTTGGTGTTTGTCCCCCAAGTGGAAGACAAGAAAAAGAGTTACAATTTACAACATGTTTGGATGGTTGTTACCTATTTGTTGTATTGTATTGTTACTTTAAATACGATGTTTGTTTTGGTTGTTACTTAAATTTTATTGTATCGTATCGTTAAAATTTGCCGTTACGTAACGACGAAATGTGCACATTATGTAACAACCATTTGGTGTGGTTTTCTTGTCTTTTCCTCTCATCTTACCCTTCGCTATTATTAAATAATTTTATTTTATCATTTAACCTACCTTTTTATATAATAAATTTACCTCGTATCATAATTTTTCTTTATAATATTGCAAATTTTTTCTTCATATTGTTGGTGCATGATACCATGAAACAACGACAAATGATATAATCTATCCAAATATTGTATTCATTAAACAATACAGTACAATACAATACTATACGATACGATACATTATGAAACGATGTGTAACAACCATCCAAACATGCTGTTATATAAACAAAAAAAACGTAGGCAAAAAACTCACAGTTTCAGCGCCAGGTCCATCGCTAGGCGCTGACCTGGACGATGGGTGTGGGGTTTTCCTACTTCGTCCGGGACAAATTTATTTCGGTCCTACACGACCCCAACTCGTATAAAAGAGGTCCTAAACCTAATTTGGATGAAATCTAACATACTTTAAAGGAGAATTCACGTGGGGGAACACACACCACGCTTGGAGAAGGCTTCTACCTAGTTTTTCTTCACTTATCCTCCTTTAATTTCATAGCTTATTCGTTCTAGAGTTTTGGGTGATACATGAATGTTGTAATTTGAAGCTTAAATTGTTCTTATTATTTTATCATATTGGTTTATTTATTCAATCTTGCACTTAATTATTTGATTGCTTGATCACCAATTGAATATTATCTACGAATCTAGGATTGAACTCGGGGGAGGGAATTCTAGATTGCATATAAGATTGAGTAGAGCAAGATCTTAACTCTGAGGGGGGGGGGGGGGGGGGGGGGGATTTGCGGTTAGGATATGAATATACCTAATCGCCTTTCTTGGTTACTATACATGAATTATTAATGCGTTCTTGTTCATTCTAATTCCAGAAGAATATAGACGTTAGGTTAGCTTGAATAGACGAGTAGTACTTCGGGGAAGGATACGAGTAATATTAACCTTGTCAACCAATAAACTAGATAAATTAATATGACGATTTAAGTGGAAGACTCAACAGGATTGTTAGTTAACCCATAACTCTAGAATATTAGCTCTTATTGAATTCATGTCTAATTTCGCCAACTTATTTTCTTTAATATCTTAATTTGTTACTCTAGGTTAATTTTAGTTAAATATTCTACGTTATGATTCACTTGAATAGATTAATTATCTTAGTTTAATTTAGTTGATAGTTAATCACAAGTCCATGTGGATACGATATCTGAACTTACAATCCTATATTACTTGTCGACAACATATACTTGCGTGTGCGTTTGGTAGCGATAGTCAATCGGTTGAACTAATTGCATTCGCTAGCCGATTATATAGAATATGTATATTTTTTTGTATATACGATACATATATACAAATTGTTCATATTATATGCTATTATTCTTTTAAAGCGATTAAAATATACATTTTCCGACTGATTTTGAAGGGATTGGTACCCATCTATTGACATACACGACACATCTAAATTTGACTCAAGCAATTCTCTATTCTAATTAGCATTGCACCAGAGGTTTTTTTTTCCTCTTTAATTTTCATTGTCCCACCACTTACGATTTGCCTCAAGTCGAAAAAAGAATTAAAAATAATGAATAAATAAATAAATAAAAGAAAACATAACGGTGTAGTTTATAGCCCACTCTTGAAATCATATCCTCACTTCATTTGGAAAAAAATATCAGGATAAGAACAAATATTGATGGAAGTAAAGATGATTAAATCCTAAATATAATTCTTTCAAAACAATAACTTATTACTTACTTATCTAGATTTTACAAAGGCAAAAATAATTTAATTAATTATTCCTTTTAACTAATTTTGTTTTTACAGCTGTGGAGCTATAAAAACTAGTTGAAAGAAGAAAAATATACAAAGAAATCAAATTTATAATGATCAATTTCATCATCATGATCAAAAGCCTTTCCGTTTTACTTATTTCTTCGTCTATTATCAACGTTCGTCGAGTTACATCTGATCAAGATATTCGTTACGAGGTTCATGTTATCGATGCTCTACCAAATAATAATATACCGTTATGGTTTCATTGTGCATCTAAAGATGACGATCTTGGATATCATAAGCCTAAAGTGGGCGATGATTTTCATTTTCGTTTTACTCCGCATCTTTTTAAACATACTCTCTTCTTTTGTCATTATTGGTGGGGTAAAAAACAAAATGCATTTGATGTTTTTACCCAAGACTTGGCTAATAATTGCTCAAGCGATATTCCTACTTACTATTGTTACTGGAAAGTACAAGAAGATGGCTTTTATATGGGTCCTCAACTTAGTCAATTAAAAAAAATGCATGATTGGTCGTAAAAGAAATGGATGTATGAAATTTATAAGTATAATAATATCTATATGAATGTTAATTTTTAATGTGTTCTCTTGTTCATTTTTTGCACTTCCTCTTCCCTTTAAAATAAGCTAAACAAATTTCAAAGAAAAAGTTCGCTAGAAATGCTTCTGTTTACCCTAAAAATCGAGTAACAATTAAACTTATTTCGTAGGTTTAATAATATGTGATTTAATCCAATACCAATTGATAAATAAAGAATTAAACATATAAATTAGACAATAAGATAAATCAAACCAGTATGAAAGCAAAACCTCAACCTCGATTTGAGACAACCTCGAGGTAAAATAGTAAGTGATACGACAATTCTGATGAACAATAAGTAAAATAGCAAGAGCATAACAAGTGTATGCATTTTTGTGAGTGAATAATGATGATCCTTACAAATGAATGAGATTCCTCTTTTTATAGTAGATGAGTTCTAAATAAGGTACACTTCTAATTATAGTAGGAAATCATTTTGTCAATTGATTAACCGTCGAAGATCAGTCCATTCCGAAATTCACGCTACGATCCTCGACCTGCCGCGGATATCTCTCCATTTCCGTTATTAATCTATATCGACGTCATTTCAGAGTCTGTCATTTTCTGACCTCGATTATTGATGTCGACTTCGTTCTGGAAAGCGACTCCAATTTCGGACTCCACCGTATACATATCGTCCCCTCGTTTCTTAGAATAAAATGATAAGAAACGACTTGAGCCTCGATTTTCTGGAGACATCGATTATGATGTCATCCTTATGAAATAAGTGACGGAGGTGACCGAAACGTCCTGTCAGTACAGTTTCCCAAATCATTAATGCCTGTCAACGGGTGGTCAGTTACTAGCACCACCAAACCGTCGCCGTGAATCTATAAATATAGACTCCTTTGTTGAATCAAAACTTTACTTTTACTTTCATAAAACTTCTGAGTCTTTTAACTCTCTCTATCTCCTCTCTTTCACCGCATGTTGAGTCAACCCTGTTAGAACCAAAAACACCTAGTTTCACCTTTCTGCGCTCTTCTTTACCTGAATCAATGATGAAAACTTCCAAAACCGTCCCACAAATGGAGAAAGCTTCTTCCTCTTCTTCCCGGTCGGCCGGTGACAAAACATCGGTGGAACCGCTCCCTCACGAGTATGTTCCCGGCCCATGCAATTTAAGATCCGACTTCAAAGTCGAGAACCCTTCATCGGTCCCAAACCGATGTGAACATTTGTCGAGATACATCTGCTCCATAACGATGAGCCACCTCGAGGCCATAAAGAGGGACTGTAACTGGGGGCCCGTGGTCGTGGTGCAGATCCCTGATCCCGAAGAGAGCATTACTACTCATGTGGAGGTTTTTTTTAAGTATTTACACTTACCCCTTAACACTGGGTCCCCTCGACTCAGTGATCGTCGATTTTTGCAAAAGATATAGGGTCATCCTCGGCCATATTCACCCCTCGTTCTGGCGCATTGTGATCATGCTCCGCTTCTTCTCCAGCAAGGACGAGGGGCTCATGAGGTTATATCGACCTCGACTTTTCCGAGGATTGATCAAGCTCCAACGCTGAGCAACAAAGGCCTTGTTTGCGAGCATCGATGAGGATAAGGACCGTGATTGGATAAGCCGGTTCGTGCGGGTAAGGACTTGTGACATCATCCCGGAGGAGAAAATACAATTCCCCGAGGAGTGGAACCACGATCATAAGTAATGTGTTACCCATTAATCTTCGTACCATGCTTTTTCTTTATATAACATTTCTATTTGTTATGCAACCATTGCCTAGATGCCTCTCGCAGTCCCCGACCTTGAAGACTGGGTTTGAAAGTTGGCCTCAACTTGCTCCCATGCCGAACACAGCTGGCGTGACTTGGAAAAGGGAGATAGTAAGAAAAGAACCATGGTAAGGATCTTCTTCCTTATATTGGAGATTATTTCCATACCTTTATTTATTACTAAGATCCTTTTGTGCAGGCCTGGCCAAAGATGCAATATTGAGGCCCCTGATTGGCGAGGAAGAGGCCAAATCCTCGATTCCAAAGTGGGGGAAAGACAAGAAAAGGAAGGGGTCTCGCTGTCCGAGGACCCCAAGCCCAAACCTCGAAGGATAAGGAGGAAGGTTATTGCTCTCACGATGGACTCAGTCCGAATTCTGAGAGATGAAGAGGAAGAAGAAGCAGGTGGCGCCTCGACACTAGTGGCTCGACCCAGGAAGGCCGTCGAGTCCGCCAAACCTTCAGAGCCGGAGGTAGCTGCTTAAATCAAGCCTCATGACGAGGAGGCTTCCAAGAAAGGTTCGGGTGAGGACCCCGAATCGTCTGAGGTCGAGATCATCTCTCGATCATCCGCAAACATACCGGACGAGGCCGGTTCTGATACCCTGATGGCCGATATAAGTGCCCCGAGTGACTTGCTCGGGGCTATGATAGCAGGTCATTCGCCTTCTCTACCGACTTACTCTGCGGAGGCAATAATAGAGGCTCGAGACATGAAGACCCCCGACATAGGCGGTGTCTATGGCGTAGGGGATCCCTTTCGGGATTGCTTCACTGGGGTCGATGATGCCTCCGACCTTAATGATGCTTCCATTGTCTTCGATGAGGCCCAACGTCTCCTATCTCAGGTAAGCATTAGTTGTTGTAATTCCTCTTCTTTCTCTTCTTTCTTTAAGTCTGACATGTAACTTTATTTATGTATAGGCCTTTACCAAGTATCGATCCGACCCGGGCCAATGCGAGGCCGAGCTCCAGAAAACCACGGAGGAGAGGAATGTTTTAACGCTCCTTTGCAGCCAAAAGGATGAAGAGCTAAAGGACCTTCGAGCATATTTGTCCAAGGCTCGTAAGGAAGAGGCCGAGCTGGACGAGCAAGTATAATACTTCAATATCTCAGTTGCAGTAAAAGGTTGAAAAGATCGAGCTGCTCGGGGGAAAGTCGATCAAGTCAGAGCTGACCGCGATCGGTGGAAGGAGAACATGGACCACCTTGCTGTGAAAAAAAAGGCTGCCTTGGCCAAACTGTCATCGGTCGAAGTTCAACTTCGGAGCACTAAAGAGAAAATCTCATCCCATACCAAAAGGATCGAGGAGCACGAGACCGCTTGCTGAGGCCAAGTTGGAGGTCGAGAAGACGAAGGTCTTGGCTGACAAGTCCATATCCATGTATCTGGCCGATGCCGAGGCTGCTCAAACACAACTAAGGGAGGCCTCTGATCGAGAGCGGTGGAGTAATGACTTGGCAAAGTGCCAATCCCAGAGGGAGACCCTCGAAGAAATCCACGCTCGAGGCTTTGACCTCTCTGAGGAGATAACTCAAGCTAAGGTGCTTGAAGTCGATACCAGGCTGCTCGCCTCCTCCGATGATGAAGATGATGATGATGAAGGCAGTCGAGGTGGATCTAACAATGGCGAGGGGAACGAAGGAGAAGTTGCCCCCGATGAAAAGATCGACCCGGGTCATAATTAAGACTTTATTTCTTTTTTGTTTTTTTAAGACCCTTGTTGGTCTCTTGTACGTATCTTTCTTCATATATGTAAAGAAAATTTTCGTTTGATACCTTCTTAGTTTTTATCTTCAAACATGTTTTGTGCCTTGTAAAACTTTGGCACAATTTTATCCTTCGAACAATACGTTCGAGATTTTGGTTCTGGGTGTCTTCATCGAAGTCACAATAGTTGAGTTCGAATAAGGTTCGAACTTGCAACACATACCCTTTAAGGTTTGTATCGAGTAATGATGAATCTTCGAGCCATAGTCAAGTCAGTTTTTATTTGAGCTCGAAATAGTGGAGCCCTTAGGTTCGAATTGAGTGAGAACAAGATCTCGAACTCTAAGTGTGTTGGCCCTTAGGATCTTTAAATTGGGACGATATAGCCTCTAAAGGATGGCTATTTTTTCCCTCTTTCGACTTAAAGACTAAGTAAAAAAAAATTATGCCTTAGCTTGTATTTTTTACCCATTGGGTTTTTTGAGGGTTCAATGTTGATCGAAATCCCTTTGCTTTTTGTGCCTTAGCATATTTGTGTTAGGATAGTATGATACCTCTTAAGGTTTTTCGAGGGTTGATTTTATCGAAGCCCTTTTGATTATTTTGTCGAGGGTAGACTTTTTAAACCGATTTTCAAAGAATTCGAAGGCCTGTTTTTATCGCGGGATTTGGATGTCTCTGAGCCGCATTAGTTTGGCCGTAGCCTTTGGGCATGCCTCTTGGGTTTGTTTCCCCATATCACTTCGAACTTGTTCAAAGCGTTAGTCCTCGAGAATGATGGCCTTGGCCTATAAATTGAGGGGTGCTCTTTGAGGTCATATGGATTCGAGTTTAGATTATTTGAACATATTGATTGTCGACGGCAGTCCCTGAGTGTTCGAGGTATATTTGCACTTTTCCCTTGAGCCTTTTACCGTTCGAGGTGTAATTGTACTTGGCCCTTGAGCCATCTCTCACAAAATCATAAGCATGGAGCTCGTATAATAGAAAATTTTCTTTGAGACACAAGATATTTGATAAGGAAAAATAATGCTTCTTTGAATAATTTATACATGCGTACATGTTTTACCATTGAGGTCGACTAATCTATATGGACACAGTTCATTTGACCGTTTTTCCCATTACAAAGTTTCCCTATTGATACCCTTTGTCACGAAATACTTTCCTCGAAAATATAACATCCGAGGGTGATGCCCCCCAATATTCGAGGTTGATTGTAAAGAAGCATTGGATACTGTTGAATTGTCCCCAGGTAGCACATATAATTGTTGCCTCGTTAAAAACCTCTCCGGAAAAACCCATTTGGGATAAAAACTGATCTAAGGGAAAAAGAGTGCAATGCGTGCTTTAAAACCTGAGGTCTTGATGTCTTTGATCGAACATATGCAGTAAGTTAGTATCGAATATAAATGAAAAAGGGAGAAAGTCATACCTTAGCAATAATATCGTTTGAGAAGTGATATGTTCCAATTGTTTGGCAGTTGTTCGTCGTCCATCATGCCAAGCTTATAAGATCCCTTTTCGACGATGTCGAGGACTTGGTAGGGTCTTTCCCAATTTGGGCAGAGCTTCCCTTCATTATGATCTCGAGTGTTGATGATGACTTTTCTTAGGACTAAGTCCCCGACTCTGAAGTGGCGAAGGTTGGTTCTCCTATTGTAGTATCTCTCGATTCGTTGCTTTTGTGCAGCCATTCGAACGAGTGCGGCTTCTCATTTTTCATCCAATAATTCGAGGATAGTATTCATAGCCTCGTGATTTGATTCTTCTGTTGCATGTCAAAATCTGGAGTTGGGTTCCCCGACCTCGAATGGAATCAAGGCTTCAGAGCCATATACTAAGAAGAACGGGGTTTCCACTGTACTGGACTTCGATGTTGTTCGACATTCCCAAAGGACTTCGGGGTAGAATTTCTCTCCATTTCCCCTTAGCCTCGTTCAACCTTTTCTTTAGGCTTTGAATGATGGTCTTGTTCATCGATTCGGCATGTCCTTTCCCGCTAGGATGATACGACGCCGATAATATCCTTTTTGTTTTATGATCTTCGAAGAAATTAGTCACTTTGCTGCCGATAAATTATTTTCCATTGTCGCACACTATCTCGGCGGGTATCCCGAATCGACACACGATGTGATCCTAGATGAAGTCTATAACCTCTCTCTCCCTGACTTTCTCGAAATCCTATGCTTCAAACCATTTAGAGAAATAGTCAATCTTAAATAAAATGAACTTAGCTTTACCTGGGGCCGATGGTAGAGGGCCGACGATATCCATCCCCCATTTCATGAATGGCCATGGGGATATGACTGAATGAAGTTGTTCTCTGGGCTGGTGGATCATCGGTGCAAAACTTTGGAATTTATCATATTTTCAAACAAACTCCTTAGTGTCTTTTTCCATGCTATCCTAGTAGTATCCCGCTCTAATGATTTTGTGAATCAGTGATTCGTCACCGGAGTGGTTCCCACAAGTGCCTTCATGAACCTCTCATAGAAAATAATCCGTGTCACCTGGTCCCAAACATACTGCTAATGGTCCGTCGAATGTCCTTCTGTATAGTGTTCCACCTTCAGCCAATGTGAATCGAGAAACTTTGGTTCGTAGGGCCCTCGACTCTTTAGGGTCCAATGGGAGATTTCCGTTTTTCAAGTATTTAATATATTTATTCCTCCAATCCCAAGTTAAGCTTGTAGAGTTTATCTCGGCGTGACCTTCTTCGATTATGGATCTCGAGAGTTGAACGACAGTCCCCGGGATGATTTTGTCCTCCTCGACTGATGACTCCATATTTGCAAGTGCATCGGCTTCACTATTTTGCTCTCGAGGTACGTGCTATAAGATCCATTCCTTAAAACGATGCAAAGTTACCTGCAGCTTGTCCAAATACCTTTTCCTTATATCCTCTCGAACTTCGAAGGTTTTGTTTACTTGGTTCACCACTAGCAAAGAGTCACACTTGGTTTCAATGACTTTCGCTTCCAAGCTTTTAGCTAGCTCGAGACCTGCAATCATGGCCTCGTACTAGGCCTCATTGTTAGTCAACTTAGAAGTTTTGATGGACTACTTAATAGTGTTACCCGTGGGCGGCTTCAAAACGATGCCTAGACCGGACCCCTTCACATTCGAAGCGACGTCTGTGAAGAGGGTCCACATCCCCGATGATGTACCTGATTTTAACAAGAGTTCCTTTTTAATTTCGGGTACGAGGGTTGGTGTGAAATCGACCACGAAGTTTGCTAAAATTTGAGACTTGATGGCCGTTCGGGTTGATATTCGATATCATACCCACTGAGTTTGATGGCCCATTTGGCCAATCGTCCCGACAGTTCGGACATATGCAAAACATTACAAAGCGGTTAAGTGGTTAACACATATATGGGGTGATATTGAAGTATGGTTTTAGCTTCCTAGAGGCGCTTATCAGTGCAAGTGCCAATTTCTCTAAGTGTGGATATCTAGTTTCTACTTCTCCTAAGGTTCGGCTTACATAATAAACAGGAAATTGCGTACCTTGCTCTTCTCGAACCAGGACACCACTTACCGCAGTTTTCGGTACTGTCAAGTACAAGTAAATTTTTCATATGCCTTTGGAGTGTAAAGTAGTGACAAGCTCGAACGGTATCGCTTCAATTCCTCTAACGCCTGTTGGCATTCCGAGGTCCAGGCAAAATCGTTCTTTTTTACTAGAGAGAAAAATCTGTGGCTTCAATCCGACGATCTCGAGATGAATCGACCTAAGGCAACTACCGTTTAGTCAGCCTTTTCACGACTGTTACATTGTCCACAACGGTGATGTCTTCGATGGCCTTGATTTTATCGAGGTTGATCCCGATCCCCCGATTCGACACCATGAAGCCAAGGAACTTGCCCGAACCGACCCAAAATCACATCTCTCGGGGTTGAGCTTCATGTTGTATTTCCTTAGTATCTCGAACATTTCCCGCAAACGTGTCAAATGGTCCTCTGCATGCAGGGACTTAACTAGTATGTCATCAATATACACTTCCATTGACTTACCTATTTGTTCTTCGAACATTTTATTTACTAGGCGTTGGTAGGTAGCTCCTGCATTTTTTAGCCCGAAGGGCATTACATTATAACAATATGTTCCATACTTGGTGATAAATGAAGTCTTTTCTTCGTCTTCCGAGTTCATTTGAATTTGATTGTACCCGGAATAGGCATCGAGAAAAGTAAGGATCTTATGGCCGACCGTGGCGTCGATCATGCGGTTGATGTTAGGCAGTGGAAAAGAATCTTTGGGGCATTACTTGTTTAAATCCTTATAATCTAACATGTTTTAAGTTTGTTCCCCTTTTTAGGGACTACGACTACATTGGCTAACCATTCAGGATATTTTACCTCCTGAATGGACCATATTTTGAGAAGTTTAGTTACCTCGTCCTTTATGAATGCGTGATTTACCTCGGACTAGGGTCTTCTCTTTTGTTTCACCATTCTGAACTTAGGGTCCAAGCTTAGTCGATGCGTTGCTATCTCTGGTGGGATCCCTGTCATGTCTAAGTGGGACCAAGCAAAACAATCTATGTTATCAATAAGAAATTGAATAAGCTTCTTCCTGAGTTCGGGGGTTAACCCCATTCCCAGGTATTTTTTCCCTCGGGCAGATACTCGATTAATATAACCCGCTCCAGCTCTTCGACTGCTGATTCAGAATCTTCGGGAACGACAAAAGTTTGAGGGGTCAAAAAATCTTCCTCTTCTTCTTCCATTTCCTGCTTCCCCGATTCGGTCGAGGCTGGTGGCGATGATTTATGTTTGGCTTCCTATTTACCTTTGATGCTAGACCTTTCCGAGGTAGATAATGTCGATATCGGTGTTACCTCATCGACCACAAACATTTCCTTTGCAGCATGCTGCTCCCCGTACACTGTTTTCACACCGTCCGACCTTGGGAATTTCATCATTTGGCGGAGAGTCGAGGGGACTGCCCTCATGTTGCGGATCCAAGGCCTTCCGAGTAGGGCATTGTACCTCATATCGCCCTCGATTATGTGGAACTTGGTATCTTGAATGGTTCCAGCCACGTTCACCGGTAGGATAATCTCTCCTTTAGTTGTTTCACTGGACATATTGAGTTCATAATTGGACCTTATAGCTGCAACGTGTTTTTTGAAACAATGAACCAAAAAAAGAAAACTCTAGGCCAAAGCCATGGTTGACGACCTCGACGGGCCGGACCTTGACGACCTCGAAACTTCAATACCCACCTCTGAACAGATCTCACGAATGAGCTCAAAAATGGACTCAAACCAGCAAAACTCCAACAGCAAACTGGAAGGAAAACCAAAATGCAGTAGCAAAAAGGCGGGTGAAAGGTAAGGCAATGCCGGCGATGGAGGCGGAGAAGTGGTGGTGGTGTGTTAGAGACTTTTGCATTTTTTGACTCGGTTTCTCCATCCCTTTGTGTTCTGGACTAAAAATCGTCGAAGAATACACAAGCTAAAGGGAATGTTGGATTCGGCCAGATATGGTTTGGGACTTTTTAATTCAAACCCTCGTTATTCATATATAAATAACGACAAAAGTTAGAGCAAAATAGGGAGAAGATAGACGTCGTCGAACTTAAAGTTTTCTGGCGGATTTTGGTGGAAAGGGGCTGGGGTGCGGCAGGTTCTTGGCGGAGAAGGATTGGGGGTGCGACTGGTTCTTTGACTACCGAAGGGTATGTCGTTTGTGGTGCTGATGATTTTTGTATTTTTACTAGTTCTTAGAGGCAGCATATGAGTGAGGCTACCATTTTTGGTATCTAAGGGAAAGTCCCCCTTTGTGTCCCATTATGTATCTATTATATAGAGGAGGGGATTAGGGTTGTAATGTGGGGAATTTAGTTGGGTCTGAAATTTTGGATTTTGAAATTAGGCAAATTTGAAACAAGGGCAAATTTTATCTTTCAAAAATAGTTATCTTACTACTAATTAAATTTCTTTTATCAAAACGACCTAATTAATATTTAACTAATTAAATAAACTAATTGATTAAGTTAATGTATATTTTTTGTGACTTTTATGTATTAATCTATCAATTAAAGGGTAATTAATTTCTAAAAATGCGAATTAAATATAAGATTACATGAAATGAAAAAATGTGATAATTTTTATGATTTTAAAATATTAAATGTGAACACCCAATTTTTGTCCAGCGTGGAAATTACTCCTAAAAATAATCAAAAAAATAACTTTCAATGAATTTTAGGAACTTTTCTTTATTTAGTTGCATTTCTTGCATGTTTAATATTTTAAAATCATAAGAAAAATCATAAAATTGTCACATTTTTTATTTCATGTAATCTTAGGTTTAATTCGCATTTTAGAAATTAATTACCCTTTAATTGATAGATTAATATATAAAAGTCACAAAAAATATACATTAGCTTAATCAATTAGTTTATTTAATTAGTTAAAATATTAATTAGGTCGTTTTGATAAACAAAATTTAATTAGTAGTAAGACGACTATTTTTGAAAAAATAAAATTGGCCCTTGTTTCAAATTGGCATAATTTCAGGGCCCAAAATCCCAGGCCCAACCAAATTTCCCACACTACAACCCTAATCCCCTCCCCTATATAATTAAGACCTTCCCCTACACACAAGAAAAAACGGAAGATCCCCTCCTTGCCAAAAGAAGAGCAGCGCCGCTTCCCCCCCTCCTTCCGGGCTCCGATCTTCAACACACAAATCAGATACACCACAACCACTAAATTTCAATAGCCATGTAAGACCGACTCCTTCTCATGACAAAACTAACCCCATGACCCTCTAAAATGAGTGACAAGAAGCAGCCGAAACCATCCAAAAAATGTAGCCGAAACCTGTTGTTTCTTCACCCAAAAAACCATCTTCATACATAGCCTTCCAGCTCCAAAACTCAGTTAAAACCACCTGTAAAACAGCCACGAAAGGCACCGTAAGAAGCAGTAGAAATCAGCTGCAAAACAACCCAAAAAGAGCGGCGAAAATCAGTCCGAAACAGTCCTAAAACTCAGCTTTTAACCACTAAAAATCTCCATTAAAGCCAGCAAGTTATCTTCATGAAACCCAGATCTAAAATACCTCTGGATCTTTGCTTTAGTCACCAATCCTCCTCCATCGTTCATGGGTTGACGACGTAGAGCCGAGTTTTGTTCGAGGTTTAGTTTGAGTTCTCAGTTCGAGGTTCTCATTTTGCTTTCCCGTCGTCGCTCTCTTCGTTGTACATCCGCTGATATTTCAATATATATTAAAGCTGTTATTCATTCAAGGTCACACTTTAACTCTATTCTTTCCTTGATTTCTAAATCTTGTTTCATGGATGTTGAATTTATTTGTTGATTTCTCTTGCGTTTGTTTTACTACTTATGCAGTGATATGTTTGGCATTTTTTTTCCCCACTGATATTCTCTTGTCTTTAATTGACTAGTTTGTGTTTAGTTTTTGTTTCTTTGGTTTCAGAGGTCCATTTTTACTCTTATCTTTACCTTCGATCTTCGGTATTAATTTTGTTGGAATGAAGTGTGATGCGCGCGTGTTTACTTAATTTGCCTATTGTTAATTAAGTTTAATTAAGAGAGGGATAATTTACTGTTGGTTTCAATTAGTGGTCTGTAAAAATATTGGCCAAGATTAGTGAAATGGATCTGGGTCATGGGAGTTGGGAAAAGCCAAAGCCTATGAGTAATTAATAGTTCTCATGTTTTATCGTGATTATGTATACGTTCGCGTGACACAATTACGATTTTTAGAATAAAACCAATATACGCATTCGCGTGACTTTGGCTAAATGTTTCTTAAATAATTAAGCGTGACCAATTGTGTACACGTACGCGTGACATAATTTAAGCGTAGATTTTCAAATAAATTTAAGGTACTATACTTAGAATTTAATAATCAAAGTATATGTTCGCGTAACTTTGAATAAAAAACAAACATTTATAATAATGAATACTTTTCCTTAAAAATTGTGTACATGTTTGCATGACACAAATAAATGTTAAAATGAACACTTGTAGAGACACTTTTAGTAACGAATTTCTAAAAATTATCGAAATTACGTACACGCCCACGTGACGTGATTTCGGTTTCTTTTTGACAACAAAACAAAAATACGCGCTTGCGCAACTTTAGTTACTTCTTTAATTGAATTCAGTGTCGATAATTATGTATACGTCCGCGTGCCATGATTTTGACACATTTCAATCTCAACGGGTTTACCCATACGTGACCCGTATCAAAAGAGCTCTTTGAATACAAAAGAATAATAAAAGCGGTAAAGAATATAAAAAATGCACATATGTATAAAAGCAGTAATTAAACAATTTAAGCCAAGTCTAATCATTAAGCGACCGTGCTAGAACCACGGAACTCGGGAATGCCTAACACCTTCTCCCGGGTTAACAGAATTCCTTACCCGGATTTTTGGTTCGCAGACAATTTAACGGAGTCAAAATTCCTCGGTTTTGGGATTTTAATAAATAAATGGTGTCCCGGAACACCGTAAAAAATTCGGGTGGCGACTCTGAATAAAATAAATCCCAAAAATCGAATAATGTCACTTTAATTGGAAAAACTCCCTTATTACCCATACGGGTAAAAAAGGAGGTGTGACATTAAACATGCATGAAATACAACTAAATAAAAAAAAATCCTAAAATATTGGGTGTAATTTCAATCGGGACAAAAATTGGGTGTTCATAGCGTTTTACTGGTAAACAATGTCGAAGGCCACTAAAATATTGGTGAATAGTTGAACAGGTGTGTCCCGCATTGTGCTTTAGAAAGAAAGAAAATAGCCATAAAAATTGGGTCCCAAAACCGCATTCTTTTGGGTCTTATGTGTGGTGGCAAATATACTATCGCTATCCGACAACTGAATTGCCAAATCAACATCTACCTCAGTTCTTTCTTGAATAGTCGTGTCTGTTGTCTTTCCTATTTTATATTGTTCAAAGTCTTCACTCATTCTCTCTTAGAGAAATTTTACGTTGGGTCTCACACAATAAGCAATAGTTGTGTAAGGCTCCATTCAAAAATAGTGACAAGTGGAAAAAAGGGTCCCACAAGATTAGTTTATTGATTTATCAATCAAATATCTTCTTTTATCCGTATAGTTCAAACTAAAACATCTTCACCAAATTCTCGTTACCACTTCCGACAACTTTGTCGGAAGAACCTCATTTTTCCCTTTTTATTTTACTCTTTTCGGTTCTCTCTCTCAAACACACACAATCATGCGCACACAATCATATAATCACATAATTTCTATTTTTCACAATATAACGTACATTTGGACCTGTTTGATCATAGGTTTACTAAAATATATTTGAATTTTATTTGACAACCACATATTTATTCATAAATTTATTTATATTTTGGTAAATTTTCAAAATCCAAAACTATATCACTATTTCATTTTTTTAAAATTGCCCCAAACTTTTGTATTTTATAAAAAAATCACTATTTATTATTTTGTAACAATGCTGCTTCGTCTTCTCGGTCATCTAATAGTGTTATTATGTTGTTCATTATAAAAATAATAATTTTGTACCAAATTTATTTATGTTCAGGACTATGGTTTGTAATAATATAATGAACGTGATTGATAAAGGTATTGTTGGGATTTGTGATAGTTTTTAGAACTTGCGGCTATAAGTCATGTTTCATATATTTTTTTTAAAAAAATAAAATGAAATATATTTTGAAAATATATGTCCAAACACTTTCATCTTCAAACCGAATTTTACCCAAATCAAAATTTTCAAAACAAATTCAAAAATTTGTGGCCAAACGCTAGCTTGTATTCCAGTTTTTTTCTCTTCCTCTGGACAAAAGTTCTCTTTCACTATTCTAATATTGCGCAGATTTTTAAAATCTTAAAATTGGGAGTTTAATGAATTACAACTTTGAAATCAGTTCATTTATTTCAAGAAGAGAAACTCCGAATTTTTTACTAACAGCTTGTTTGGATGGTTGTTTCACATCGTTTCATAATATACCGTATTGTATTGTATTGTATTGTATTGTATTGTACTGTATCGTTTGATGAATACAATGTTTGGATAAATTGTATCGTTTGCCGTTGTTTCATAATATCATGCACCAGCAATATGAAGAATAAATTTTACAATATTATAAAGAAAAATTATGATACGAAATAAATTTAATATATAAAAGGTAGAGTAAATGATAAAATAAAATTATTTAATAATAGTGAAGGGTGAGATGAGATAAAAAGACAAGATAACGACGCAACCACACCAAATCGGTCGTTACATAAAGTGACATATTTCGCCGTTACATAATAACATATTTAATGATACGATATAATAAAATTTAAGTAACAACCAAAATAAACATCGTATTTAAAGTAACAATACGATACAATACGATAGGTAACGACCATCCAAACAAGCTGTAACTATACATACATTAATTTTATAATTTCTATATTATTAAAGCTATATACACAATTGAATTGCTTGGCCTTTTGGGGCCCACACCTTTTATTAGTCCCTCACATAAGTATTAGGTGGCATGTCTCACACATTGTAAAATTTCTCCTCATTCTTACAACGATTAATCAAGACCCAAAAAAAAAAGAAAAAAAAAAAGAAACTCCACTCATCTTTGTTTCGGAAGATTGTTGAATAGAGAGGATGGAAGGAGGTAGATTTGTAGGGGTGGCTGTGGATTTCTCGGCATGCAGCAAGAAAGCTCTGAAATGGGCCATTGACAACATTCTTCGTAAAGGGGATCACCTTATTCTGGTGATTGTTCGCCCTGAAGGTCACTATGAAGAAGGCGAGATGCAGCTCTGGGTGGCCACTGGTTCTCGTATGTTATGATCTCTATTCTCTTCTCTTTTGTGATCTAGCCCCCCCGCCCCCCCCCCCCCCCCCCCAATTAAGTGTTCTTTTTGTTTTCTTGCATCTTTTTCTTGCTTGTCAAGATTTATCTAATCCAACCCCAAAAAGAAAAAGAAAAATAATCGATCTTACTCTTAGACTTCGTCTAATTTGTTGCTGTAGAATATGGTCTTCCACGCATATAGAGGAGGAGGGTTGACAACTGAGTATAAATATAGTTTAACTTTGATGATTTGTACTCTGATTCGGTAATAGGATTCGCATAGTGATTAGTTGACCCCCTAATAGTTGGTGTAGTTGATCGATTTATATGTAGGTCGTCTAAGCCATTTTTGTGTTTTGGGACTCAAGGTGAAATAACTAAATGAAAAATATTGTACATTACAATCTTTATTGCAAATACTGGTGGTTTTCCAAGAGATCCTGCTTTCTGTTTTCTAGATTGAAGGTACTTGTTTTTTAGCTAAATTTTTTTAAAGCAATTGTGTGCTGCTGAAAAGTATGGAGCTTTTATGTCTGTCCTATTATATATATTCTTATCCATTTGAGTGCTGGCCTTTGTAGCTTGGGCAGAGCTAATAGTTCATAGTTGCTGTAATGACAGTAGATATATATGGGTATCTCTGTTGATGTACCCAGTGGCGGAGCCACCTTTGCTTCTTCGTTGCAAAAATTTGCCTTTGCTTCTTCGTCGGAAAAATTTGCTAAATTTATATATTTGATTAGTACGCAAAAATGAAATAACAATAAGAACGATTGAACATTGCTATCACATGGAAAGTCTCAGCTCTCACGGTTACACGCCTAATATTTTTGAGGAATGCCACGGGTTCAAACCTCAGTAGTTACACTTACATCTATGTGTTTTTTGAAGTTTTGAGCATTGTTTGGTCTAGGCGTCGAATAAAAGCAAAGCGCTAATTATTTACCTCTTAGCTTTAAGGGCAAACCACATCAAGGGGCCAAATATGAGTTTGGTTTAATTCAGCGGCAAATACAGTTTCGATGTCTTCTCGAACTTAATTATTTCATCAAACATAAAAACCCCAACTTCAAAAAAAAAAAAAATCGCTCATTCCTTGCAGTTTGCAATTTTGGGGATTTTGTGTGTTACTCGCTGTTGTTTCTATTATAAGTTATCTTGCTATCTTATCTATTTTTTCGGCTACGAAATTGATCAAGACTTATTTGCAAAATCGAAAAATGAAAAGTCTTTTAGTGATTATGTTTGGTTGTTATGTGCAAAAAAAAGTATTAAGTGCTATGTCCATTTCAAAAGAGTAAATAAAAACTTGCTGAGGAGAGTTGCGGTAATATACTTTATTAATCGGACTTGAACTGTATTTTTTACTATATGATGTCATTATATTTGATTGTTCATCTATTGCCCTTGTTGGCTGGATGTCATGGACATGCGAATTTTGGAGAATTGAATAGGGTTAAACTGCATGTCCATGTATAGGATTTTCTTGATTTCATGAAATAACAGATTTTTTATGTGCTTTCAGAGTGTTTTCATTCACCAAGCCTTTCTTTTTGGTTAAAGCATCTATCTCTATTGCTTAGAGTATGGATGTAATATAGTATTTCCGGAGCATCTATCTCTACTGCTTAGAGTATGGATGTAATATAATATTACCGCAAAATTATACAACAGAGGAGATATAAGTAGGTGGAAGAGTTATATCTCCTCCGTTTTGTAATTTTGTGGTTAATGTATTACATTCATGGTCTAAACAGTAGATATGGATGATTTAACCCCAAAAAGAAAGTCTTGGTCATTATGAGGATAGGAAACAAGATTACATAAGAGTACATATATAGGGATGGCAAGTGGTGCGGTGCGGTTGCGGGGCAAACCCGTATAAACCCGCGAACATTTTAACCCGCCCCACCTCGCATATCATTTTCACCCGCCTCGCCACACACCCACGTCCACCCTCCCCGCACCGCGTAAGTATTTTCTTTTTTTCCATTTTGTTTGCTTAATTCTTTTTTATAGTTTGACTGAAATTTTCAATTTAATCAAACAAAAAAATTGAAAGATTTTTGTTGCTTTTAAAAAAAAAAAAAGCAGATCTAGTAATCTTTCATAAACAAAATAGTGCAAAGATAAAAACAAACTAAATGTAGCTTGATAATAAAAACATTATCCATCAACCACTTCCAAATATTACCATTTTGCATCAAAATCCGATTCACCATTAACCCAACGAAACAAAAATTACCAGCAGTGACAGTACCAAAACATCCCTCTCTCATAACCTAAGCTTAGTGAAGAACCAACGAAAACAATAAGTTTTTTTGTTGCTTATGTACTGAATTCTACAATTTTAAAAATAAATAAAAATATTTGTTGCTCATTGTGAAAAACGCAAATGACCCCTTATGCATTAATTTAATATTCATTGTAAAATAGTATTTACATTCCTATAATACTATTTCTAATACTCCTTAATGACTTGTGTAACTTTGATAAAAAAAAATATTAAACACGGAGTATTATATTTGTCTTTCCCAAACAAAAGTCTATAAAAGATCATAACGTGAAGTTATTATCGAACTTAGGGAGAATAAGAAAAAAACTTACTTAAACTCGCATAAATCCGCATAAACCCACAACCCGCCCCGCACCGCATCAATTTTTATGAAAAGGTATTTCAACCTATGTTGCTCGGACTCTCCAAAAGTGTTGCCGCACCCGTGTCGGATCCTCCAAAAATGCACTAAATTTGGAAGATCCGACACGCACCCGACAATATTTTTGAAAAGTCCGAGTAACATAGATTTCAACTCCCCCGCCCCGCATAGCTTTAAACCCACACCGCCCCGCATAGTCTTAAACCCGCACTGCCCTGCACCCGCACCGCCCCGTTTGCCATCCCTATACATATAGTTGGAAAGTCTCAACAATTACGAATATTAATATACCTTCAGCAAAGTGTTTAATCTTTTACCGGGTAACGTGTTGCATGTACGGAATCATCAAGTTCATGCTTGCACCTTTTATTTATGAAAAACTTTTTTGACATGTCTAGCTGCAAAGAGTTATACTAGCTTCCTGAGAACCAACAATAAAATATCCGGTATAGTCCCATAAGTAGGTTCTAGAGAGGGCAGTGTGTACATATACCTTACCGCTACCTTACCCCTACCTTGAGAAAGTAGAAAGGCTTCTTCAAATAGACCCTCGGCTCAAGAAACACATAATCACATCAAATAGGATAAGGACTTCCTGAGAACCCTAGCGGTGTTTGGTTGAATATGTGATATTTGTTTAGTGAGATTATATCATCTGATGCATTTTTTGGGATCTTTTTGCAGCTTTAATTCCTTTATCCGAGTTATGCGATGCCCACACAATGAAGAAGTATGGGGTTAACCCTGACCCAGAAACATTGGATATGGTAACTCTTGCTGCTAGACAGAAGGAGGTAATATTTTCTCTTCTTTTATGAGATACAGTGTTTCTCAGTAAGCATACCTAGATTACAATTTTTTCTTTTGTTAGCAGATAATGGTAGTCCTGAAAATTTACTGGGGAGATGCTCGAGAGAAGTTATGTGAAGCAATTGACAAAACTCCCTTAAGCTGTCTGGTCATAGGGAACAGAGGGCTTGGAAAGCTCAAGAGGTCTAATCCTTTCTATAAATCCTTTTGTGACTGAATATCAATGTTGTGTATTATGTCAAAAGGGAAATTATTCACTTCATTGCCTTTTCTTTTGCAACAACCGTGTAGCTTTGGTCGAGAAAGATACCACTTTTCTCATGCTATCATCTTCCAAATGTATTTGCATAGATTGAATAAACTTGGAAACTGTCTATCCATTGGGATTTCAGCAAAAATCTCATGATCATTTAGCAATTGGCATTACTACCCACTCTTTGAAATAACGGGAATATTCTAACGTTTAGTTTTTCCTCCTTTTTATTACAGGGCTATCATGGGCAGCGTTAGCAACTATGTTGTGAATAATGCTACGTGTCCTGTTACTGTTGTGAAGCATGCAGATGACTAATTTTGCAATATGCAATGCGGGTTTATTTTGTTATTGAAATTTAAGTTTATATTAAAATAATCTTGTTTGTTTTCTAAGCTTGATGTTGGATCAAGCTTCTATATCAATCTGTACTTTGAACATGTCAGATGCTATGTGTGTATTATGTACCCTCATGTTGAACCTGATCAAGCTTCTATATCAATCTGTACTTTGAACATGTCAGATGCTATGTGTGTATTATGTACCCTCATGTTGAACCTGATCAAGCTTCTATATCAATCTGTACTTTGAACATGTCAGATGCTATGTGTGTATTATGTACCCTCATGTTGAACCTGATCAAGCTTCTATATCAATCTGTACTTTGAACATGTCGATGCTATGTGTGTATTATGTACCCTCATGTTGAACCTCTGTAATTCCTATCACCATGAGTTGCTGCAGTAAACAAACATTTTGGAACTCTTCAATCTGGCTTCATTGTAAAGCATTGATATGCTATTTGTATGCTTATGTCTTACTTTTATAAGGTGGCGTCACCACATAAGGTAGTATTATGTTTTTTTTTATTTGGACCTTCGCGTAGGTTATGCATGAGTATGATAGGCCAGAAATCTTTACAAGTAAAATGAAAGATGGAAATATAGTTTTGATACAGGTTCAAGAAGCTAAGGTTTCTGAGAATCAGCTTATTAAGGATGTTTTACACGACCTTCTGCAATGTTTTAAATGAAATTTGCGTGCTAATATGTGGTATAAACTGAACCTTTTCGTTACTGACTATGCCGCCTACTCTTCATTAAACTGGGTAGTGCTTACTGCTGCTGCATTAGGTGAACATTGAACTTTATTTAATAAGACATGCTTAACTTGAACTTTATTTAATAAGATATAAATTACCAGGGCGTCGTTGTGGGGTTGAGAAATTCCTTCTACTTCTTCGTCGTTGAATGATAGGTGCCTTTTGGAACATAATCCCGAGTTCGTTTTTCCCTAGTTATTGATACCTTAGTGCGTTTGAATATGGGTCCTTGCAGAATGTCGATCCCACCGACGATCATATGAATTACATGTTGTGATTCCTCATGTTCATTTTTCCTGTTGACGTACCTTTCTCTGAAATGATTATTGCCTCGATCGCTGAGGAACTCTCGAAGGTGACCCTCGTTGAATAGACGACCTACCTCCTCCCTTAATTGCCTCCAATCCTCGATCCTGTGACAACGTGTGCCATTATACTTGAACATCAAATTGGGGTTTCTTTGGGAAGGATCGGTTTGTATGGGTCTGGGCCATCTAGTATCTTTGATCCTTCCGATTGCTGATACAATGCTTGATGCATCGATGCTAAAATTATATTCTGATAATCGAGGTGCCTCTATGGGATCAACATACTTGTCAAAACCACTTTTAAAGTCCCCGAGAATTCTGTCCTCGATCATTCCGGGCGAAATTGCGTCCTGGACCATTGTTCCTTCGGTGTGCGGTGTATGGTTGATATCGGTCTTTGTTCGACCTTGGATACCTGTCGAAGTCCCTACGATTTTTAATTGTCGACTTGTTTGGATGTATTGAACTGGAAGGGGCTCCTAGTTGGTCATCCTCGACCCTGATCTTCGATTGGTATCGATTATGCACATCTGCCCAAGTTACAGTCGGATTCTTGATCAAATTTTGCTTCAACTGACGTGATGCTATCGAACTCCGTTCATTCAACCCCTAAGTGAAAACTTGAATGGACCAATCATCTGTGACCGGTGGCAATTCCATGCGTTCCATTTGAAATCGGGATACAAACTCCCCATCATTTCATTATCCCTCTGTCTTACCTTGAAAATGTCCGATTTCCTTGTCGTGACCTTTATGGCCCCGGCATGCACCTTTACGAAAGAATATGCTAACATGGCAAATGAGTCGATGGAATTTGGCGGTAGGTTGTGGTACCAAATCATTGTTCCATTCGACAGGGTCTCTCCGAACTTTTTCAATAACACAGATTCGATTTCATCATCTTCCAAGTCGTTACCCTTGATCCCACATTTGTAGGAGGTAACATGCTCGTTGGGGTCGGTGGTCCCATTATATTTAGGTATGTCCAGCATACGAAACTTCTTTGGAACGGGTTTTGGATCCGCACTCGTAGGAAACGACTTTTGTACAAACTTCTTCGAATCTATCCCTTTCAAGTTTGGTGGTGCCCCTGGTATCTGATCAACTCGGGAGTTGTACATTTCCACTTTTTTATCATTAGCATCGATTTTCTTTTCTCCTGACTCAATTCTTTTGGTGAGCTCTTCAAGCATTTTCTTTATCACAGGATCAGTCCCCGATTCGTTACAATTCGACCTTTCCGGCACTGGCTCGATACAACGAGTAATTTCCGGCTCGACCCCATTCGGAGCTCTATGTTGATTTTGTAACTGAGCAATAACGACTTGCTGATCCTGAAGCATCTAGAATATCACTTGGAGACTGACGTCTCCTTGCCCTGTGTTCCTTGGCCACCAAATCGGCCTTCTCTGCGTACACTCCCTTCGAGGTCTGCACCTAGTTGCGCATTTAAAGCAACACGCGAACTGACATCAGCTGGGTTGGCAACCGGTGCTCCTCCGAGATTAGCATGGGGTACCTCAACTCCTGGAGCAATCGCATTATCGTTTTCCCCGTGGAATCCGAGGCCATTGTCACCGTGAGTGGGTGCGTTTTGTGAGTTTGACATGTTTTAACATGAAAGCAAAGATACTTGACAAGAACAAGCGTAAAATAGTGTGTTTTATCAGAATCAACACTAAACAATCACTATTATCCTTAGCCCCACGATGGGCGCCAAACTGTTTACCCTAATAATCGAGTAACAATTAAACTTATATTGTGGTTTTAAGGATATGTGATTTAATCCAATACCAATTGATAAACAAAGAATTAAACAGATAAATTAGACAATAAGATAAATCAAACCAGTATGCAAGCAAAACCTCGACCTCGATTTGAGACAACCTCGAGTTAAAATTGTAAGTGATAGGGCAATTCTAATGAACAATAAGTAAAATAGCAAGAGAATAACAAGTGTATGTATTTATCAGTGAATAATGATGATCCTTACAAATGAATGTGATTCCTCTTTTTATAGTAGTGAAGTTCTAAATAAGGTTCACTTCTAATTATAGTAGGAAATTATATTGACAACTGATTAACCGCCGAAGATCAATCAATTTCGAAATTCACGCCATGATCCTCTATCTGTCGCGAATATATCGCCCTTTCCGTTATTAAGCTATACCGACGTTATTTCAGAGTTTGTCTTTTTCTGACCTCGATTATTGATGTTGACCTCGATCTGGAAAGCGACTTCGATTCAAGACTCGACGTCCTAGATTTTTGACATGACATCCCTATCTCGATCAAAGAATTAAATTGGGTAGCCCCGATTTCCACCGTATGCAGCTTCCGCTGCTACATTTTCAAGATTTACATGTTTAATTTTGGTATTAATATGTATGTTAGTGATTTTGTAATTTTCTCAATAGGTTTTTAATATTTTTCTAGCTACTTATACGTAAATTCCAAAACAACTTTTGCAAATAAGTAGCCACTTTGAATGTAGAGTGCCTAATCCTGCAAAACTTAGAATGTCATATAGTGTGGTTATCTTATTTATAGTAATGGTAAGGTTTTCTCCGTGTGATCTATACGTTACGAGTTTGATTTGTGGAAGCAGACACCAATGCTTGCATTAGAATAGGTTGTCAACGTCACACCCCTTGAGGGACGGCCTTTCCCCGGATCATGCGTGAAGACGGATTATCTTGTGCACCAGATTTTTTTTCCGTCTTTCATATAACCTGGAGGACAGAGAAAATTAAGTTTACTAACGGCAGTTTGTGAAATCTTTTGTGTGTACATGTAATACATGTGTAGTTTCGTGGAGATGGTTATGTTCACTTAATATTACATTAAATGCCAGTAGACTTAAGAAATCTCAATACCCAGGGGCTAGGAATCCAAACAATTTTGAATTTACGGTAGGACATACGATAACATATTTGTGTTCACATCATATGGGGTAAGATATGACATAGATTTAGAAAAATGAAGTTGTTTATCCTTAAAAATAGATAACAACTAAATTTATATGCGGTTTTACACATATGCGGATTAGTTCAATACAAGCGATCAATAACGCTATGTAAACGAATTAAAGATAAAATAAATAACCAAACTAGTCATGATGTATAGTCTGGACTCGGATCTGAGCTTAGTGATTGTTCTGCCCTCGATTCGGAGCCAAATATTTATGAAAAAATATGAGCGTAAATAAGAACTTCGAATAACTTAGAAGTAGAGAAAACAAGTCTATATTGACTTGATATGCGTGTTACAATGTCCTTCTTGAATACAAATCACCTCATTTATACAATAGGAGTTCATCCCTAGTAAAATTCTAAGAAAGGTAAAAATCTTCTTTTTCGTTAATCACTGATCTGCTGTCGATACGGGACGAGATCTACGCCATGATATCCGATTGGGCACGGATATCACGACCCTTTGTCAGTCGTGTACAGACATTTGGTAATACTTTCCGAGGTCTTGGAGCTCGAACTGGATCTGGGGGCATGGTCTTTATGCCTCCGGTGATAGGCTCTTTGTTCGGGTCTTAGTAAGAGAGGTTCCTAGCTTCGATTCCGGTTCCTTGTAATTATGTCCTTGCTTTGTTTAACCCACCGAGAAATCGGGGTGCTCATTAGCCTCGGTTTTATGCGTATACAGACAGTCCCCTTGTTTCTCAGATAGTAGGTTTGACGAAACGATAGATTTTCTTCGGTTCCTTCCTCCGTACGTTACAACCCAAACGACGAAGAAGTCAAAACGTCCCATCAGTCGTGTCGTTCTAACTTCAGACACGTGTCAACCATCGGCTGGTGCCTCTGAATGCGAAGCGTCGCGTACTTAACCAATAAAAGCTTCTACCCTTTGCTCTTTTTCCACTTTCCGATCAAGCTTCCACCTTCGAATTTCCTAGCTATCGCCAACTTTTTTCAAACCTTCATATCTTTCTCTTTGATCTTCAAATATTCATAATTGTTCTTAGGTTCTTACCCAGATTTTCATCAAAGCTTCATACTTTGATCTTCAACCTTCAAACTTGTTCCTTCAAAGCTTCATACTTTTCTTTAAATTTTCAAACTTTATCAGATAGCAATGGCTAAAACTTCCAAATCAGTTCCTCAACAGGCTTCCTCTTCATCGTCCCACTCGGCCACGAATGTCGAGGTAGTTGTTTCCGAGGTGGCTGTTCCCGAAGTGGTTGCTCTAGAGGTGGCTTCCCTGAGGCTACACCCGAGCCTCCCATGAAAAGATTTATACCCGGGGATGTCTCAATCGCGGACGACTTCAAAGTCGAGAAACCCTCATCCAAACAGGACTGGGGTGAAGGAGCATCAAGGTATATATGCTCTGTTACCGAAGGTGTCCTTCCCATGGTCCGAGAGGATTTTAAATGGGATGGAAAGGACGTAGTAGTCCACGGGACTGAGGATGAAATTACTACCCACGTGGAGGGTTATTTAAGTGTTTACACTCACCCCTTCAAATTAGGCCCGGTAGACCCGTTTGTTTTGGACTTTTGCAAGAGATACGAGGTGTGCCTTGGGCAAATCCACCTGTCTCTTTGGAGGATCGTGATCCTCCCCCGTTATTTTGTGAATAACACCGAGTCTCGTCGGTTCACACTCGACCACCTGCTCCATCTATATAGTCCCCAAATTTTCTGAGGGGGATTAATCAAGCTCACCCGCCGGGCCAGCAAGGCTGCCTTTTCGAGTATTGATGAAGATCGAGACCGAGGTTGGCATGGGCGCTTTATTTGGGTGAAGACTGAAGACTTGACCCCTACCGAGTTCATGCCATGCCCCTAGAAGTGGAATGCATCTCGTAAGTGCATCCTATCCTTAAATGCACCTGTTGCCCGGGTTCCAAATGCGTGCCCTCCCCCCCCTCGGATCAAGGAGTAGATCGAAGGCATATGCAAGCAGATGTCATACTTCGAGGGCTCATGGCGCAAGATTTTGACGGGATGATGGGAGGCATGTTCTCATGGTAAGGTTCTCCATTGAATAGCTATTACCATGCTCTTAACTCACATCATACTGACCTTTCTTCTTGCTTTTATAGATTTTCCTAACACCACCGAATTTAGGCCTTTGGAAGGGGATGGGGATGTGTCATTGTCTGTTGATCCCTCCGTTATGGGTCAGCCCGGGGCTACCCCGGGGGAAAAGAAGAAGAGAAAAGAAAATCTTCGGGCTCCCCGGGTTCTGAGGTGAAGCCAAAGAAAAGAGTGGCTCATTAGCTCAAGAAGAGTACCAACTCCAGGGTACCGGATTCCGACTCACTTCTCTGGCTCATGGATGAGTCAGAAGAAGATGACATTTTTGTTTCCCACGGATCGACCCTCCTGAAGAGTAGGCGGCAACCGAGGAGAAGAGCCATGAGGTCAGGCCCCTCCCAGTCTGAGAATCCGAAGTCAAGATGGAGGTCGCGACCTCTCAAGAAACTGTTGCTGCCTTGAAGGAGGCTACTTGTGTAATTGATATCATTGAGACGTCTTCCTACACCGATTCTATGCTCGACGAGGCCCAACCGGGCAAAGATAAATCAAGTGAAGGAGAACAAGGCACATATAACCCCCTCCGTTCCTTCTTTGATGGCGTGGACATGTCCAATTTGGATGACTTTACCAGGCTGGGCGACTTGGAGGTCCCGAAGGAGCACGTGCCTTTGGAAACTGACGGGCTGAGCTCGAGCCCAAAACTGGTGAAGCAGTTTCCTGCTCCGAGTGTGGACCCTGGTCACAAGAGAACAATCATTCTTACGATCCCGGAGGATGCTTGGGCTTTATATGCTCTAGTGTGCATAGCCAGTTACCTCCAATGTCTAGTGACCGAAGAGGACCAGGAAAAGATTAATGGGGTGGACGCATCGAGTCAGTTCAACGAGGCTCATCAGGTGCTGAATTGGGTAAGGCATCAATACTCCTTTGTGGAGTCCTTATTCGCAGAACAGCTGTCTCGTGCCTCTCAAGAGATCAGGAGTCTGAAGGCCTTATTGGACTAGAAGGATGAGTATTCGGGCGAACTTGTTCAATCACTTACCAAACCCAAGAGGATCTCCGCAATTCTTTAGAGAAAGTTCAATTCCTGGAAAGGTCTCTCGCTCCTTTAAAGGCCTCTCATGATGTTGCCGTAGCTGAGAGGGATGAATTAAGAGCTGAAGTTGAGATGTGGGAGAAAGATTATTAAGCTCTTGAAGACGAGGCAACCGTTGATATCAGTTAGGCTTACATGAACTCTCGTCTCGACACATTGACGGAAATGAGCCAAGAGGGTTTTGACCTAAAAGCCGAAATTGCAAAAACCAAGGAGACCATTGAGAAGTCTCAACAAGTTCAAAATCTCTCTTCACCTGAAGGTGAGGTTCCTGCTTCTCATGTCTCCTCATCCCAAGCAGTTCCTCCTGCCAGTGAAGACAACCCCCCATTTGAAGAATCTTAAGATCTTGGTTCCTTTTTTTTTTGTATCAATTGGTGGTTACCCGCAGTCCCATCGGGGTAAGTTTGGATCCTTTAAGTCCCCAACTGATAACTTAGGGGCACCTAATCTAAAAAACTTGATGCGGCTAAGACTAAGTTAATACTTAGTTTATTTTGCCGTTAATATATCAATGCAAGTATGACTTTAATTTCTGTTGAGTTTTTGTTTCACTCTTTAAGTCTTTTGCATGCTTTATTTTTGAGGTTTAAGTTTTACCTATGAGTTTTGCATATAAAATGCTTAGATTATCCGTACCTTTTCGTAGTAGGCAAGGTTTGTGAAAGAGGGCCCTTTTCGATCGACACTTAATGAAGAAGACGTCTCAACTTCATAATGGTGTAAGTATGCAATAGAGAGATAAGAATTTTTCACATGTTTCTCTTTAACAATGTTTTTAAAGAAAGTTTTTGTGTTGAACTTTCATAACATGTCACATGTGTTTGCGTACCGTCTAAAACTCATGTTGCAACTGTTTTCTTTTAACAGGTTTGATACGAACTTGTATTTTGTAACTGTTTTTCTTTTGTAACTGTTTTTTCGAGTTAATACAAGGGAATAACTGTTTTTTGTTTGAGTTTTTATAAGGGTATGGTTTCTTACCCGTAACTGTTTTCATTGACAACAATTTTTAATAAATACGAGGGTGATGCTTTTTCATCCATAACTGCTTTTTTGTTTATAACAGTTTTTGAATAGGTACAAGGATAATGATCTTTCATCTGCAACTGTTTTTATTCATAACAGTTTTCTGTATAAGTACAAAGATTTCGTAACTATTTTTATTTACAACAGTTTTCTGAATAAGTACAAAGATGATGATCTTTATCCATAACTGTTTTTAGTTACAACAGTTTTCTGAATAAGTACAAAGATGTGCATTTCTCCCTCATAACTAATATTTTGCCTTTTAACTTGAACATCCGTTTACATTTACGAACATGTCCTCAAAGGTTTTTTGAATCAGGCTTTGTGTTTTGAGTCTTTGGCTCTTTTGATTTTGCTCGTATCACTTGCCTTGTTGGGTGGATGGATCCTCAGGCTCGAGCTTTGACTTTTTGATAGTCTTCTTTGCTTCGTCTTTGCCTTCCATACTGTATAGTCCCCCAAGTGTTTGGGCTTTGAAGAATGAAATCTCGAGCACTTGACTATTCCTTCCTTGTGGTCTTTTTCCTGAGAAGGAAAAACATACGGGACTCGAAGGTATATAGTTTTTAGATGATGACTGCTTAACCCTTTAAAACGTACATCAGAAAGTGTAACCCTAGATCGGGAATTCAGTTAATTCCTCCCGTCTTTGCAGGTCTAATATCATCATCTGGTGATGGGTTAGCTTTTTGCCTATCATCTAAAACGGTTAGTAAAATTTTAACGGTACAAATATAAAATCGAACGTAGTGATACCTGACCGGGGGTATTCCTTTTCCTTAGAAGTAATACTTCTTCAAGTGGATGGCATTCCAACTAGTTGGTAAGATCCTGCCATCCATAGCCTCCAACTCATAAGCGCCTTTCCCAGTGATGCCTTGGACTTTGTAAGGTTTTTCCCAATTTGGATTTAGATTTCCTTCCCCAGCTTCTTTCGTTGACTGGAAGACTTTTTTGAGAACAAAGTCCCCAATTTTGAAATATCTGAGGTGAGCTTTTCTGTTGTAATATCGCTCTATGATTTGTTTTTGAGCTGCCATACATATTAGCACAACTTCTCTTCTTTACTCGAGTACGTCCAGATTGGTCCTTAACTCGTCGTTGTTTGCATCCTCCGTGGCTGTTGTAAACCTTATGCTTGGTTCGCTTATTTCCACCGGTATTAAAGCTTCTGAGCCATAAACAAGCGCAAATGGAGTTTCTCCCGAAGTTGTTTTTGCAGTCGTTCTGTAAGCCTATAATATTGCCGGGTAGCTCATCAGGCCAATTTCCCTTGGCTTTCTCCAACCGCTTCTTTAGGTTGTTGACGATGACTTTGTTTTTCGATTCAGCTTGCCCATTATCCACGGGGTGATATGGTGACGAAGTGATTCGTTTGATTTGCCAAATTTCGAAGAATTTCGTGATTTGAGAGCCTATGAATTGCAAGCCATTATCACATACGATCTCTTTCGGTATTTCAAAGTGGCATATTATATTTCGCCATATGAAGCTTTTCACTTCTTTTTCACGCACTTGTTTGAAAGCTTCTTCCTCCACCCATTTTGTGAAATAGTCGGTCAACACGAGTAAGAACCGTACCTTTCCTTTAGCTCGGGGAAGCGGTCCCACTATGTCCATGCCCCATTTCATGAACGGCCATGGCGATATCACTGGGTGCAATAGCTCTGCTGGTCAATGCATATTGTTGGCAAATCGTTGGTATTTGTCGCATTTATCTACGAAGCTCTCAAGCTCTTCTTCCATCTTGGGCCAATAATACCCTGCTCTGATTAGGGTTTTGACTAAGGATCTCGCTCCTGCATGATTTCCACAGTGTCTTTCGTGGACTTCCCTCATCACGAACTTCGTTTTATTAGGTCTGAGGCATTTTGCTAAGGGACCTCCGAACATTTTATGATATAACGAGTTGCGAATGAGGTAGTACCATGCAGCTTTTCGGCGAAGTGCTTGAGCTGCTTTTTTGTCTTCAGGTACGGTGCCATTCTGCAAAACATTTAGAATATCGTTTCTCCAATCCCAAGTTAAATTGTTAAATGTTACCTATTGTCCTGGTCAATTGCTGAATGAAACAAGTGAACGACAATCGCATTGTCTTTATTTGTCACTTCTGTAACTGCTACGAGGTTAGCTAATGCATCCGCTTCTGCATTTTCCTCTCAAGGTATTTGTATAACCTTCCATGTTTTGAATTGCCTTACGAGATCTCGTGCCTTTTCCAGATATTGTTGCATCCGAGTCTCCCTAGCAATATAAGTCCCCTGCATCTAACCACCAGTTGAGAATCGCTTTTGATCACGATCTGCTCTATTGAGAGTTCTCGTGCCAGTTCAAGTCCTGCAATGACAACTTCATACTCTGCTTCATTGTTAGTTATAGGATAATATTTAATAGCTTGCCGTGTCTTTTCACCCCTAGATGATATTAAGACTATGCTTAGGTCGACTACTTTTATATTAGAAGAGCCGTCAGTAAATAGGGTCCAGATACCCGGATTAGCCCCGTTAAAGAGTTGTAACTCTTTTTCTACTTCAGGGACGATGCTATTATTAAAGTCAGCAACAAAATCAGCTAGATTTTGAGACTTTATTGCAGTTTGATTATTATGTCATGCTCGCTTAATTCTATAGCCTAGCTAACCTTCCCGATAATTCATGTTTATGCAGAATATTTCTCAATGGATATGAGGTCACAACAGTGATTGGATGACACTGAAAATATGGCCTTAATTTTCTAGCTGCCATGATTAGAGCTAAGGCTAATTTTTCTAGATGTGGGTATCTAGTTTCAGCATGTAATAAAGTCTTGCTTACATAATAAATTGGAGATTTTTTACCTTTGTCTTCCCTTACCAGTACTGCACTTACGGCAATTTCTGCAACGACAAGATAGACGTACAACCTTTCCCCCTCATTTGGCTTTGATAGCAGCGGGGTTTTTGATAGATAGGACTTCAGATCTTTGAGAGCCTGTTGACATTCCTCAATCCATTCGAACTGATTCTACTTTTTAAGAACTGAAAAGAATTTAAAACTCTTTTCCGAAGACCTGAAAACAAATCTCCCTAAAGCTGCAATTCTGCATGTTAGTCTTTGGACTTCCTTTTTGTTCGTAAGTATGTTTGGTATTTCTTCAATAGCTTTGATTTGAGCTGGATTTACTTCTATCCCTCTATTCGACACAAGGAAACCCAAGAACTTACCCGATTCTACGCCAAAGGCGCATTTTTCAGGATTCAGTTTCATATTATACCTGCGTAAAATGTCAAAGGTAATTGAAAGGTGCTGGAAATGATCTTCCACGTGTGATGATTTCACCAGCATGTCATCGATGCACACCTCCATCGTCTTTCCCAAATGTTCCTGGAATATCTTGGTCACTAGCCTTTGATACGTGGCTCCAGCATTTTTCAGGCCAAAAGGCATGACTTTGTAACAGTAAGTCCCCCTCTTCATCAATCTCTTGGTTCTTAAATGGTCCTTGCTTTCTTTTCTTTTGCTTGACAGGTACGAAGGATGGATCTTCATTTAGCTTATGAGTCATCACTTCTGGCGGGATACCTGTCATGTCTGAATAGGACCATGCAAATCAATCTGCATTAGCTTTTAAATAATCAATTAACTTACCTTTTTGGCTGGGGCTTAGCCTCGTGCCTACGTGAACTTTCTGTTCAGGATTTTGTTCGAACAATGGAACAGCTTCGAGCTCTTCCGTGGTTGTTTTGATGTGTTCGTCTTCCTCTGGTTCCTGAATGACATCAGGTCTGGAATCTACGTTTGTATGGTTTGATACATCTTCTGTGGTGACTTGGTTCACCTTCTCGTGACTATCTTCTTCCGTACCTGTTTGAACAATAATTTCTTCCATACCTGTTTGGGCAACAGTTCCTGCTTGAGGAATTTCCTTATCTTTTAATTCTTCTACTTCTACTTTTTTGTTGTAGTGTACCACAGAATTTATATTCCTTGAGGAAATTTAATTACCTGATGCAAGGTGGATTGTATTGCTTTCATGTCGTGAATCCATGGCCTTCCCATGATTACGTTATAGGACATGTCAGTATCAATGACTTGGAACCTGGTATTTTTTATTACTCCCTCAGCATAAGTGTTAAGCTCAATTTCCCCTTTTGTTATGACCTTAGAGTTATCGAACCCTGATAAGGCTCGTGCTTTTGGGATTACTTGATTCCCCAGTAGCATTTCTTCCACGACTCTTAGCAGAATGATGTTGACTGAACTACCTGGATCAATCAACACTCTTTTTACGTTAGTGTCATGTATAAGTAAGGATATTACTAGTGCGTCGTTGTGAGGAAGCATTAATCTGTTGATATCTGCATCGTCGAAGGATATATTGTTTGCTTCCAAATCTTCACGAATCCGTTTCCCGTGTGTAATTGTGAACTTTGTAGTTCTTTTGCAGACTACTCCGTTCACCTCTTCACCTCCGTGTATCATGTTGATTGTTCGTTTTGGAGATGGTGGTTTTGGGGGCTTTTGCATGTTCTTCATATATGCCTGTTTACCTTTTTCACTAAACAATTCTATTAGGTAGCCCTGTTTTAATAATTGTTCTACCTCACCTTGCAAAAATCTGCAATATGCCGTTCTGTGTCCATGATCATTAGGGAATTCACACCAGAAGTCTGGGTTCCTTTTACTTGGGTTCGACCTCATTTCTTTGGGCCATCGAACCTTATCACCCATATTTCTCAATACTGAAATTAGTCCAGAAGTATTTACATTGAAGGTGTGGTCTCCAATTCTTGTATTACCTCTGTTTCGTTCATTCTGATCCTTTCTGGACCTTGATGAGGATGATCCTGTATCTCTATTTGATGGTCTATATTCTGACTGCGTATTTTCGAACCTGGGACGCGTTTCTCGTCCCGAAGGTCCCATATAAGGGTCGTACTTGTTCTTACCTGATCTCCTTTCGGATTTGGAACGTCTGGAACTAATACGATCTTCATCTTTTAAACGAACAATGGTGTCTTTTTCTATACGAAGCTTGGTGTTGTACCTGTTATAAGCATCATTCCATGTCGTAGCTGGGAATTCTCTCAAGCTTTCTTTGAGTCTTCTCGTGGCTTTTGAACTTTTGTCATTTAAATTGCTTGAAAATGCCACGACTTCCCAATTGTCAGGCACCCTTGGTAGCAACATTCTTTCTCGTTGAAACCTGTCTACAAATTCACAAAGCAACTCCTCGTCTCCTTGTTTTATTTTAAATATGTCCTTCATTCTTCTTTCGACTTTTTGCGCACCGAAATGCGCTTTTATAAAAGATTCTGCAAGCTCAGCAAAGAATCAATAGAGTTTTTAGGGAGAAGAGAATATCATGTTAACGCTCCTTTGGTAAGTGTTTCCCCAAACTTCTTGACCAAGACTGACTCAATTTCTTGTTTTGTCAAGTCGTTGCCCTTTATTTCTGTGGTAAAAGCAATTACATGGTCGCGTGGGTCAGTTCTCCCGTCATACTTAGGTATGTCAGGCATTTTGAATTTTTTGGGAATTGGCAAGGGTGCTGCACTAGGCTTCCAAGGTTGTTGAGAATATCTATAAACATCAATGCCTTTGATAACAGGTGGTACGCTAGGAATTTGTTCGATTCAGTCGTTTAGTTCCTTCACCTGTTTCTGCAAGGTTAGTAATAAAGAATGTAATTCCGGATTATTAGACATATCTGGTCTTGCTTCGAGGGATTCATTAGGAGTACCCTCACTTCCTGAGTTTGCTAACCCGGACTGAGGATTTTCCACGGTTATGGTGTTGTTAGGAGGTGGTGTAGGTGATGCGGCCGGTAACCCCCTCGCAAATTCCTGTAAGGCTTGGTTTACATACTCCGCGATCATTTACTTCACCTGATCTTGTTCTCATGTCTGACCGTTATCATTGTTATTGTTGTTGGATCTTTCTGGAGAATGTTCCCTTGAACCTGGTAGGGTTCTTGAAGGTGATGGAGTTCTATCCCTTTGTTCGTTATTGTCGTTGGAGTTTGACATAATTCAGATAATGTTGTTTGATAGTAAGCAAAGATTATCAGATTCCCGATAACGGAACCAATTTGTTTAACCAAAGAATTAGATCCTTTGACCAAAGCTATTTTTAGGAAGAACACGGGTTTCTGATAACCAAGGAATAAACTAATAATTGTAAGTAAATACGTAAATGGAAAATAATAAGATGCACGAAAGGTAAATGTATTGCAATAGTAGTTCGAATGTCCATTACAAGTTATATTTTACTCCCTTACATAGGGAATTTCTTAATATAATGTCTACCTTTTTCAATGATTGAGCATTAATGATTAATAATGGCATTAATGTAACGTTACAATGATTAACCGTAACTGTTGCATGAAGGTTGTGTAACGTCCGACTCATTAATTGAAGATCTCTGAATCTGCTCTTTATTCTGCTCGGATTCATTCTGACCGTGCCTCTTCATTATCTCATTCAGGTTGAGATTCTCATAGCTATTTACCCTGCTGGTATATGATTTCGTGCCTCTTTGCCTCGTACCTCTCCATAAAGTCCCATCCAGTTGTCACTTTTCATTGTTCTACATAGACTGCTGAGTCATCAAAATTATTACACGTGTGAAGCTCTTTTTTACCAATACAGACGAGTTGAGAACAAATCTGGATTTGCTCGAGCAAAGGAGAGAAGCTGCATTAATATGCATGGCAACACAAAAACATATTATTGAGCGATATTACAACAGAAGAGCTCACCTTAGGTATTTCAAAATTTGGGATTTCGTCTTTAAAAAGGTCTTCCAATCAACAAAGGAGGCCGGTGCAGGAAAACTAAATCCAAATCGGGAAGGACCTTACAAAGTCCGCGGCACTGCTAGAAAAGGCGCTTATGAGCTAGAAACCATGGATGGCTGAATTTTACCAACAAGCTAGAATGACGTTCATTTGAAGAAATATTACTTCTAAGGAAAAGGAATACCCACGGTCAGGTATCATTACGTTCGATTTCATTTTTTTACAGTTAAAATTGTACTAACCATTTTAGATGATAGGCAAAAAGCTAACCCATAACCAGATGATGATATTAGACCTGCATAAACACGAGGAAGTAACTGAATTCCCGGTCTAGGGTTACAACTTTCTGATGGACATTTTAAAGGGTTAAACAAACATCATCTAAACTATATACCTTCGAGTCCCGTATGTTTTTCCTTTTCAGGAAAAGGACCACAAGAAAGGAATAGTCAAGTGCTCGAGATTTCATTCTTCAAAGCTCAAACACTTGGGGGATTATACAGTATGGAAGGCAAAGAAGAAGAAAAAAAGATTATCAAAAAAGTCAAAGCTCAAGCCTGAAGATCCATTTTCCCAACAAGTCAAGCGTTATGAGCAAAATCAAAGAGCCAAAGACGAAAACACAAAGCCTAATTCAGAAACCTACAAAAAACATATTCGTGAATGTAAACGAATGTTTAGGTTAAATGCATAATGTTAGTTACGGGTAAAAATGCATACCCTTGTGTTTATTCAAAATCTGTTGCAAAGGAAAACAGTTACGTGTAAAAATGCACTTGTGTTTATTCAAAATCTGTTGCAAAAGAAAATAGTTATGGGAAAAAGGTCACCCTTGTGTTTATTCAAAATCTATTGTAAAGAAAACAATTATGAAAGAGTTATAGACGATCCTCAAACACATGTAAAATGTTACGAAAGTTCGAATAATACAAAGACTTTCTTCAAAACATTGTTCAGAAAAAACATGTGAATTCCTATCTCTCTTTTGTATGTTTACACCATTATGAAGTTGAGACGTCTTCTTCATTAAGTGTCGATCATAAAGGACCCTCTTTTATAAATCGTGCTTATTTCAAAAAGACACAAAATATCAAAGCATTCTCAATGCAAAATCAAAAACTAAGGGGTAAAACAAAAACCCTAACGAAAAGCATGCAAACACTTAAGAGTAAAACCAAAACTCGAGAAACCATAAGTCATGCTAATATTAATATTAATATTAATATTATGGTAAAAACTAAGTATTAACTTAGTTTAAGCCAGATTTGTTTATACATGGTTTTCCCCTAAGTTGTCATTTGGGGACATGCAAGAACCAAACTTTACCCCCAAATGGGACCGGGGGTAACCACCAATTGTTCCAAAGAAAAAAGATAAAAAAGACAGGGTTCAATAAACTCTTTCACTTAACACTAGGGGGATTATCTTTGTCAGTAGAAGGAGCGACTTGAGATGGCGAGGCTTGAGCAGCAGCTTCATCAGGCACGATTTCATCACCTGTTGGGACCTCAACTTCAGGTGATGAGAAATTTTGACTCTGCCGAGACTTTTCAATCGTCTCCTTGGTTTTGGAAATTTCAACTTCTAAGTCAAAATTCTCTTGGCCCATTTCCGTCAATGTGTCAAGGCGGGCATTCAATAAGCCCAACTAACATCAACAACTGCTTTGTCCTCAAGAGCCTCGTAGTCTTTCTCCCATTGTTCGATATCAGTGTATTGGTAAAAAAAGAGTTTTACACGTGTAATAATTCTTGATGACTCAGCAATCTATGTGGAACAATGAAAACACGACAGCTGGACAGGACTCTATGAAGAGGTATGAGGCAAAGAGGCACGACACAACATACCCATGAGGTAATTATCTACGGGAATCTCAACCTGATTGAGAAGATGAAGAGACACGGTCAGAATGAATCCAGGCAGAATAAAGGGAAGATTCAGGGATCTTCAATTAATGAGCCACACGTTACACAACCTTCACGCAACAGTTACGGTTACTCATTGTAACGTTACATTAATGCTCAATCACTGAAAAGGGTAGACGTTATGTTAAGAAATTCCCTATATAAGGGAGTAAAATATAACTTGTAAGACACATTTGAACTACTATTACAATACACTTACTTTTCGTGCATCTTATTATTTTCCATTTACGTATTTACTTACAATTATTAGTTTGTTCCTTGGTTATCAGAAACCCGTGTTTTCCCTAAAAATAGCTTTGGTCAAAGGATCTAATTCTTTGGTTAAACAATCGGCTCTTAGCTTATCTCTCTAAACCACGACAACATCATAAGAAGCCTGCAAAGGGGCAAAGGATCTTTCTAGAAACTGAATCTTGTCTGAAGATTCACGGAGGTCTTCTTGGGCCTGAGTAAGTGATTGCACATGTTCACCATCGTAAGCCTCCTTTTGATCCAACAAAGCCTTCAAGCTTCTTATCTCTTCAGTAGTATGTGAAAGTTGCTCCGCAAAGGAAGACTCCAAGATGCTCTTATCCTTATCTGCCTTATTTGATTATGCCTTCTCTATGAACAATTCCGTTTCAATTAATCTGATCTGCTGCTCCAAGGTAAATTTCACTTCCTCAACTGCCTCCATATCAAGCTGAAGACTCTCGAACTGCTCCTTCCAGTTGTCAGCCTCGAAGAAGTTAGCTACGGTAAATGATAAAAAAAGAAGGAGGGATGATATAAAATCTACCTTCAGAGACGAGTGCACAATCTTGTTCATCCAAGTTAATGAGATGTGACTTTCCAACTTAGACTTCTCAACCGGTCCTATTAGGGTATTAAGCCATACATCCGCCTGGCCTGACTTCTTTAAGAGGTTGCGTACCGCAGGAACCTCTATTACTTGCTTCATCACCCCACTACTGGAAGATCCTACTTCGACAATAGAAGGCACTAAAGTAGGGGTAGATGAAGGAGCCACATATGGAATAGGTTGGGGATCAGGAACAACAACGGGATCAGTAAACAAAAGTTCCACAGGAGCAGACAGAGGGAAAATAGCAAGAGGTGCTTCCTCTGAAACTGTAACAAATCCTTGGTGGAACAGTTGTTCAATTGATTCATTAACAGAAGAGGGAGTTGCATCTTCAGGAGCGGAATGCTCTGATTCAGGTATGGGAGGATCAACAACGGGAACAGACTCATCGTCAGATACGACCCTCCTTCTTCGCGACCTCCGAATCAGCGAACCCTCCTCATGTTCTTCCTCATCCTCCAAGGTCTGGGACCCACTTGCCTTCCTTTTTGACGAAGAGGAGTTAGCAATGATTTCTTGGGCCTTAGCCAAAGAAAGTTTTGAAGCGGACACAGCAGCAGCAGAGATTCCACGAGCAGGAAACCCTAACAAATGAAAGGGATCAGAAAAGCTCAGAAAAAGAAAGAAAGGAAGTATAAAAAAAACCTTACCATGGGTTTTCACCTTCCAACCAAACCTCGATGAGAGGTACTTCCAAAAACTTTCTTCCATAAAAGTGATCAACGGTAATTTTTCTACCCAATCACGGAAACCTGAGACATTCCCGATGGTTCCCATGATTGCTGCAAAAGAAAAAGAAACAATCACGATACTGGTAATGTATCAAAAATAAAGAAGGAAAGTGAGAAAAACTGTACTCACGTGAAAAGTTCCACTTCTCAGGGAAGGGGAGATTTTCTTCACCTACTAAACCTGCAGTAGGGACAACAACATACCAAACATACCATCCTCTATCCTTGTCATCATCAGGTATAACTAAAACTCTTTTACTCCTAGCTGCGAGAGTAAAAACTCCTTGGCGGAATAGCATCGGTGAATAGAGGTGAATAAGATGATGGAAAGTAAAAGGAACTAAAGCTAAGTTGGCCAAATACCTAAGTCATGCAACTGCCTTCCAAACAAGAGGACCGATCTATCCAAACAAACATTGAAGAATCGACAGAATTCTATGATGACAGGGTCGATGGGAGGCTTAAATCCTAAAGTAAAGGGATAAGTGTATACAAAAGAATACCCAGTTCTATAAGAGGTTATTCTCTGGTTGTCATTAGGAACAACAACTGGAAAATCATATTTCCAACAACAATCTCTGCGTACGAGTGACACTAAACCCTCTGTTATTTGGGTAGGATAAAGGTCAGCATTATCATGTGATGACATGGAAGAAAGTTGTTCACTAATGGACTCATTATCCTTCACAAAAGAAAACTCGGCAGGGACAATCTCATCGACTCTCGGTTCACGAAGTGGTTTGTTAGGTTCCCTACTCTTCGAAGAAGATCTAGAAGCCCTAGCCCTTGAAGAAGACGAAGAAATATTAGCCCTAGATGATGACAGATGAGTAATATGAGAAGAAGAAGAACCCCTTGAAGGTGTAGAACTTAAACTTCTTAGTCTACCACCCCTCCTACTCCGGATTGGAGCAGAAGAAGGAGATAGTTCGTCTACAATGATAACTTTTTTGGGTTTCTGGCTTGAGGAAAACTTATTTACGAGAAAGAAGAATTTACAAACAATGAAGGGGAGTAAAAAGTTTTTTGTGAAAGCAAAGGAAAGAAAAAGGGGTATTTATACTCAGAAGCGACCGTCAAAAAATGGAAAAAATAGTGATGTGAAAGTCATAATTGAAACTGTCACTTTGTGACTGAAGCAGCCGCAAAAATCCCTAAAATGCGATGAATAATTGCAGAACCAATCCGAGAATGCCATGTGGAATGAGCATTAAATGGAAGATACAAGCGACGTATACATTAAGAGACAGATGGGATGGTACGAGTGAAGCGGTGGCAAAAAATCCCCGCCATAAATGAGTATCCACTTACCAATATTTAATTGATAATTAAATGGTAAGTGGGGGGACTATCTGTATTGGTAAAAAATAGGCTTCACACGTATAATATTTCCGATGACAAGACAATCCATGTGGACCAATTAAAACATGACAACTGGTCATAAGTTTACAAAAAGGTATGAGACAAAGAGGAACGGAACAACATACCCACACGACAATTAGATGCGGGAGCCTCAATCTAATTGAGGAGTTGAAGAGACACGATCAGAATGAACCGGGGAAGAATAAAGGGAAGATTCAAAGATCTTTAATCAATGAGCCAAACGTTACATAACCTTCACGCAACAGTTACGATTACCTATTGTAACGTTACATTAATGATACTATTAGTCATTAATGCTCAATCATTAAGAAGAGTAGGCGTTATATTAAGAAATTCCCTATAAAAGGGAGTAAAATATCACTTGTATGGACACGTTCGAACCACTATTGAAAGATATTTACATTTACGCATTCTTATTGCAAATTTAATTATTATTAGTCAGTTTCCTTGGTTATCAGAAGCCCGGGTACTTCTTAAAATAGCTTTGGCAGAGAATCTAATTCTTTGGTTAAACAAACATGGGAGAAGCTAGTGTTATTTTAGGCATAAAAATTATAAGAGATGGCAATATCTTGATGTTGATTCAATAAAATTATGTTAAAAGAAATCTTAAAAAATTTGATTGTTTTGATGTGGTACCTGTAAGCATGCCTTATGATGCTAGTAGACAATTTTAAAAAAAAGGAGACACTGTAGATCAAAATAAATATGCTCAAGGTATTGGTAGTCTAATGCATTTGATGAATTTTACTAGACCTAATGTTGCATATGTAGTGTGTAGATTGAGTAGATATACTCAAAACCCGAGTCATGATCATTGGAATGCATAAGTAAGAGTAATGAAATATTTGAGAGGTACCATGAACTATGGTATTAAATATAGTGGGTTTCCCACTGTACTAGAAGGATACAGTGATGCTAACTGGATCTCTAATTCAGATGAGACAAAATTCACTAGTGGTTATGTGTTCACCCTTGGTGGGGGTGTTGTGGCATGGAAATCAGCTAAACAAACAATAATATCTAGATCTACCATGGAATCTGAGTTTGTGGAATTGGAATTGGATGGAAATGAGGCCGATTGGTTAAAGAACCTTTTTGCAAGTATTCCACTAGGAATAAAACCGAAACCTTCTGTGACGATGCATTGTGATTGCCAAGCTACAATATCCTTTGCTAAAAATAAATCATTCAATAGGAAGAGTAGACATATCCGATTGAGACATAATGTGATAAAGCAGGTGCAGAGAAATGAAATTATTTCCATAGATTATGTGAAGTCAGAAGTGAATCTGGCTGATCTTCTGACTAAACCTTTGGGAAGAAAATTAATATCTGAAACATCGGGGGGAATGGGACTATTTCCAATTTGAGTTATATCAACAATGATGGTAACTCAACTACGTGATTGGAGATCCCATGTCACGACCCGAACTCCCACCGTAGGGACCGTGATGGTGCCTGACGTTGCACTTGCTAGGCAAGCCAACAATAGAGATTCACAACATAAAAATCTTAAAACTTGCGGAGAATTACTACAATCAACTCATGATAACTTAATAAGGAAACGAAAATTCATAACAACATCGCGCATATCTACTCACAAACTACTATGATTTATCTACAAGTATTTGGCTGCATGAAAAATACATCTGTTTATGAACCAAAGGAGAACACTAAAATGAACAGATAAGAGGGGACTCCAGGATCTGCGGATGTCGGCAGATCTACCTTGGGTCTCCGGGTAAAGAAGTGAACAGTAAAGCTCAGAATCAGCTCGGACCGACACCTGGATCTGCACAGAAAGTGCAGAGTGCAACATCAGTACGACCGACCCCATATACTGGTAAGTGTCGAGCCTAACCTCGACAAAGTAGTGACAAGGCTAGGACAAGACGCCCACATATAACATGTGCAGTATAATCATACAAGTAGCAACAACAGTAATAAAAGAAATAAAGCAGGAAATAATGGGAAAGGGACATACAGAAAGGAGGGTTCACAATATAAGGAATGAGAAACAATGATAAGGCATAATCAAACAATATGCCTCAAACGAATTAAGTAAAAAAAAACAAAGGAAAACTGCACGGCATCACCCTTCGTGCGTTTACTCTCAACCTCACCATATAAACAATAGAACGACACAGAATCACCCTTCGTGCATTAACTCTCTCATAATATGACACGGTATCACCCTTTGTGCATTATCACTCACAAAACATGGCACGACATCACCCTTCGTGCATTAACACTCACTCACAAACATGGCACGACATCACCCTTCGTACTTTACACTCTTCCTCACCCAAACAAAGATCAATAACAACAGAGATACAGAAATATCATAAACCAGTCTTACTTCAATATTTAATGCCACAAGATCAATCTCAACCTTGATTCAATACTCAACAATTACCAAATTTCAGTAAAAACATGATAAGAGATGCCCAACATAACAATTGGCTAAGCAAAGCATGAACAAGTTGATTAAAGACTACAAAAGTTACAACAATGGGACTCACTCGCATGCTATGACTCGACAACAACGCATAGGTGCTCGTCACCTCACCTATACATTGTACTCAACAACCAAACACGTAGCAAATAGTCAATCAACACCTAATCCCTCAAGCCAAAGTTAGACACGACACTTACCTCGATATGCATGCCACTTACTGCCCAAGCACCGTTTTTCCTCTAGAATTCACCTCCAACCCACTCGTTTCTATTCATAATTAGCTTAATAACATCAATTATCGCTAAAGAAATCAATCTCAATACATAATCATAGGTTTCCCATATTTCCCCCCAAAAGTCAAAAATCGACCCCGGGTCTGCTTGGTCAAAACTCGTGGTTCAGACAAAAATCCGTTCACCCATTCACCCCCGAGCCCGAATATATGATTAGTTTCAAAATTCGACCCCAAATTGAGGTCCAATTTTCAATTTCCCAAAAATTCCTAATTCTACCCAAACCCCCAATTTTTACCATGGAATTTCTTGATTTTAGGTTGAATTCTTGTAAAATGAAGTGAAAGATTGAAAAAAACGAGTTAAGGAACACTTACTTATAATTTGGGGAAGAAAAGGTCTTGGAAAAATCGCCCCTAGGTCTTCTATTTTTCAAAAATGAGGAGAAAATGGCTTGAGTCCCAAATTAATGAACTCACTGCCCAACGACCTTCGCGCCTTTGGTCGCACTACGGATCCGCATGTGCGGACCTGACATCCACTTCTGCGGAAAAGGACTGGGTCGACTGGGCCGCACCTTCGGACAGGGTTCCGCTCCTGCGGTCCCGCTCCTGCGGAGAAAGTCCACATCAGCAGAAAATGGCATCCCAGGCTTGGGTCGCACATGCGGGGCTTTTGCTCGCACCTGCGACCAAAGGCTCGCAGGTGCAGGCACACCAAATCTGGTGCACTAGCAACGCTGTTGAGGTTTGAACTCAACTTGCGCATCGTCCGAATGGAACCCGAGCCCTCGGGGCTCCAAACCAAACATGCACACAAGTCTAAAAATATCATACAGACTTGCTCATGTGATCAAATCCCCAAAATAACACCTAGAGAAATGAAATTAACACCAAAACATATGAAATTCTCAAGAACACTTTAAAATTTCTATTTTCTCAACCGAAGGTCCGAATCACGTCAAATCAGTTCCGTTTCTCACCAAATTTCACAAATAAGGTATAAATATCATAACGGACCTGTACCGGCTCCGGAACCAAAATACGGACCCGATACCAACAAGATCAAACATTAAGCAAATTCTTTAAAACCAGTAATTTTCAGTCTTTCAATTTTAGTCAACAATTTATCTCTCGAGCTAGGGATCTCGGAATTCGATTTCAGGCATACGCCCAGATCCCATATTTTACTACGAACCCACCTGGATCGTCGAAACACGGGTCCGGGTGCATTTACTCAAAACGTTGACCGAAGTCAACTAAAATCACTTTTAAAGGCCAAAAATTATTATTTCTTCAATTCCTCACATAAAAGCTTTCCGGAAATATGCCCGGAATGCGCACGCAAATCGATGGGGATAAAAATGAGACTTTTAAGGCTAAAGAGCGCATAATAGAGTTCTAAAACACAAGATGACCCTTTGGGTCATCACAATATCTACCTCTAAAACAAATGTTCGTGCTCGAATGAATATACAAAAGTAGTTGAACTGGTGAACAAGTGGGGATATCTACTCCGCATGTCCGACTCGGACTCCAAGTAGCTGCCTCAACAGCTGATCTCTCCACTGCACTCGAACTGAAGGATAACTTTTCGACCTCAACTAACAAACCTCCAGGTCTAGAATGGATACCGGCTCCCCCTCATAAGTAATATCCTCGTCCAACGGGACAGAGCTGAAATCTAATACGTGGGACGGGTCACTATGATACATCCAGAGCATGGACACATGAAATACTGGATGAACTGTTGATAACCCCGGAGGCAACAAAAGTCTATAAGCCACCTCCCCCACTCTCTCGATAATCTCAAAAGGCCCGATACACCTAGGGCTCAACTTGCCCTTCTTTCCAAATCTCATGACACCCTTCATGGGCGATACCCGAAGCAATACTCACTCCCCGACCATGAATACCACATCACAAACTCTACGGTCCGCATAACTCTTTTTCTTGGACTGAGCTGTACGAAGTCGATCCTGTATAATCTTGACCTTGTCCAAGACCTCTTGTACTAAATCTATACCCAACAACCGCGAGCATCCCCCGGCTCAAACCACCTAACTGACGACATGCACCGTCTACCATATAATACCTCATAGGGAGCCATATGAATGCTCGACTGGTAGTTATTATTGTAGGCGAACTCTGCAAGGGGCAAGAACTGATCCCACGATCCTCCAAAGTCTATAACATAAGCGCGGAGCATATCCTCCAAGATCTAAACCGTACGCTCGGACTGCCCGTCTTTCTGAGGGTGGAATGTTGTGCTCAACTCAACCCACGTACCCAACTCACGTTGTACTGCCCTCCAGAAGTGTGAGGTAAGCTGCGTACCTCGATCACAAATGATAGACACGGGCACACCATGAAGATAGACAATCTCCCGAATATAAATCTCTGACAATCGCTCCGAAGAATAGGTAACTGCCACAGGAATGAAGTGCGCTGACTTAGTCAGCCTATCGACAATGACCCATATGGCATCGAACTTCCTCTGAGTCCGTGGGAGTCCAACAACAAAGTCCATAGTGATACGCTCCCACTTCCACTCAGGAATCTCCATTTTCTGAAGCAAACCATCAGGTCTCTGATGCTCATACTTCACATGCTAGAAATTGAGGCACCGAGCCACATAAACAACTATATCCTTTTTCATCTTCCTCCACCAGTAATGCTGCCTTAGGTCCTGATACATCTTTGCAGCGCGCAGGTGAATAGAATACCGAGAACTATGAGCCTCCTAAACGATCAACTCACGAATCCCATCAACATTAGGCACACATACGCGACCCTGTATCCTCAAATGTCGTCATCTCCAACAGTAACCTGCTTGGCACCACCGCGCCGAACTACGTCCCTAAGGACCATCAAGTGACGGTTATCATACTGCCGATCTCTAATACGCTCAAACAAGGAAGACCGAGCGACTATGCAAACTAGAACACGTTGGGCTCTGCAATATCCAACCTCACAAACTGATTGGCCAACATCTTAACATCTGAAGCTAGCGGTCTCTTACCGATTGGAATGAACGCAAGGCTGCCCATACTCACTGCATTCCTACTCAATGTGTCGGCCACCACGTTGACCTTTCCCGAATGATACATATGGTGATATCATAGTCTTTCAATAGCTCTAACCACCTCATTTGCCTAAAATTGAGATCTTTTTGCTTGAACAAATACTGAAGGCATCGTTGATCCGTGAAAACCTCACATGACACGCCATAAAGATAATGCCTCCAAATCTTCAGCGTGTGAACAATGGCTGCTAGCTCTAAATCATGAACATGGTAATTATTCTCATGAACCTTCAACTGCCGAGACGCATATGCAATCACCCTACCCTCTTGCATCAATACCGCTCAGTGCCCAACAAGGGAGGCATCACAATACACCGTGTAAGATCTTGAATCTGATGGTAACACCAACACCGGTGCTATAGTCAAAGCTGTCTTGAGCTTCTAGAAGCTCACCTCACACTCGTCCGACCATCTAAATGGCCCCACCTTATGGGCCAACCTGGTCAACGGGGCTGCTATAGATGACAACCCCTTCACAAATCGACAGTAATAACCCGCCAAACCCAAAAAGCTCCTGATCTCTGTAGCTGAAGTGGGTCTAGTCCAATTCTTGACTGCCTCAATCTTCTTAGGATCTACATGAATACCCTCCGCTGATACGACGTGACCCAAGAAAGTGACTGAATCCAACCAAAACTCACACTTCAAAAATTTAGCATACAATTGACTGTCCCTCAAAGTCTGGAGCACTATCCTGAGGTGCTGCTCATGCTTCTCCCGACTGCGGGAGTATATCAAGATGTCGTCAATAAACACAATCACAAAGGAATCCAGATAAGGCTTGAAAACTCGGTTCATCAAGTCCATAAATGTTGTGGGGGCATTGGTCAACCCAAAGGACATCGCCAGGAACTCATAGTGCCCATACCATGTCCGAAAAGATGTCTTAGGGACATCAGACGCCCTAATCCTCAACTGATGGTAGCCAGATCTGGATTCGATCTTCGAAAACACCTCGTCACCCTGAAGCTGATCAAATAAATCATCAATCCTCGGCAATAGATACTTGTTCTTGATAGTGACTTTGTTCAACTACCGATAATATATACACATCCTCATAGACCCATCCTTCTTCTTCACGAAAAAAGTGGCGCACCCTAGGGAGAGACACTAGGTCAAATAAAGCCCTTATCAAGCAAATCCTGCAACTATTCCTTCAATTCTTTCAACTCTGGTGGGGCCATCCGATATGGTGGAATAGAAATGGGCTGAGTGCCTAAAGCCAAGTCAATACAAAGTCAATATCCCTGTCGGGTGGCATCCCTGGCAGGTATGCAGGAAATACCTCGGGAAACTCACGAACAACAGGCACGGAATCCATAGAGGGAACCTCAACACTAGAATCGTGAACATAAGCCAGATAGGCCAAGCACCCCTTCTCGACCATACACCGAGCCTTCATATAAGAAATAACCCTATTGGAGGAATGTCCAGGAGTCCCTCTCCACTCTAATCGAGGCAACCCCGGCAAGGCTAATGTCAATGTCTTGGCGTGACATACCAAGATAGCGTGATAGGGTGACAGCCGATCCATGCCTAACGTAACATCGAAATGAACCATATCAAGGAGCCGAAGGTCTACACTGGTCTCAAAACTCCCAATAGTGACCACAGATGAATGATACACATGATCTACAATAATAGCATCCCCCACGGGCGTGGACATATATACTGGGGCATTCAAAAAATCACGGGGCACAACCAAATATGAAGCAAAATAAGATATGACACATAGGAGTAAGTAGACCCCGGATCAAATAGAACTAAAGCATCTCTACTGCAAACTGAAACAGTACCTATGATAACAACATCGGATGACTCAGCCTCAAGTCTGGATGGAAAGGAATAACATCGGGGCTGGACCCTACCATTCTGAACCATGTCTCTGGGACGACCTCTAAATGGTGGGCATCCACCTCTAGCGGCCTAACCTTCACCTCTAACAATATGGACCTACCTCTTTCTACCTGACCCCTGCCTCTGGCTGGCTGGGCAGGCGGTGCAGCAACTGGTGCCAGAACCATGGCACGAGAGCTCAGGTGCTGTGAACCACTCGACGCACGAGGGTAATATCTTGCAATGTGCCTCAGATCACCACGAGTATAACATGACCTCGGCTGCTCAGACTGCTGGCCGACAAAATAGCCATGTTGACCTGAATAACCACCCTGAAAACTCCGAAGAGGAGGTGCACTGATAGGAGCTGGTGGTGCACTGTAGGCTGGATGATCAGAATAAGGCACATAAGGGCCTCGACCACCTAGGGCACCGTGGGACGCCTAGAGTGCTGAATGAAATGGCATGGGAGGATGTCCTCTACCATAAGTACCCCCTCCTCCATACGAGGCACCGTTGAATCCACCAGAATGACGATGCCTCTTGTCCGACCCCTGACCTCCCTGTCCAAGAACCATCTCAACTCGTCTGGCTACATTAGCCGCATCCTGGAAAGAAATCTCACTCCCTGTCTCCTTAGCCATCTGCAATCTAATAGGCTGAGCAAGACCCTCAATAAACCTCATCACCCTCTCTCTCTCTGTGGGGAGCAAAAGAATAACTTGACGGGCCAAGCTCACAAAAAGAGTTTCATACTGAGTAACAGTCATGCTGACCTACTGGAGACGCTCGAACTGACCGCGGCGCTCCCCTCTCAAGGTGAGAGGCAAAAACTTTTTTAAGAAGAGATATGAGAACTGGTCCCAAGTGAGATCAAGCGACCCAACTGGTCTGATCAATAAATAATCCCTCCACCATTTCTTGGTGGAATCAGTCATCTGAAAAGAAGCAAGTTGGCCCCATTGGTCTGTAATATACCCATGTTCCGAAGAACCTCACGACAGCTATCAAGGTACTCCTGGGGGTCCTCTGAAGTGGAACCACTGAAATGAACTGGGAAAAGCTTGGTAAACCTATCCAATCTTCACAAGGTCACGGAGGGCATAGCTGACCCATCACCGGGCGGTGCTGCAGCAACCGGTTGAACTACTCCAACTGGATGGGCTGCTAGAGTCTGAAACTGGGGAGCCATCTGCTCCGGAGTGAGGGTAGCAGGAGTCTGGTCTCCTCCTCCAGCTTGAGATACGACTGGTGCCATAGGGAATGCACCATTCTGGGCCTCACTCTCTATAAGGCCCACTAATCGGACCAAGGCGTCCTGTAGCACCGGGGTGGCAATAAACCCCTTCAGACCTGAGCTGGTCCGACAGAAACAGTCAGAGCTGGAACCTCCTCATCGAAATCTACCTGAGGCTCCGGAGCTGGAGCTGCTGCTTGGGCCCTGGGCTGAGCCTTGTCCCTGCCTCGGCCTCTGGCACGGCCTCGGCCTCGACCTCTGCCCTTCGTAGGAGCTGTAGCTGGAGGATCCGACTGCTGATCAGTGGAAGAAGCGGTACGTATTCTCGCCATCTGTGAGAGAATAAGAATAGGAGAGTTAAATCAGTATTGAGATAACACAAATCGAACGACAGAGATGAATAAAAGTGAATTTGTTCCTAACTTTATAGCCTCTGGGAGATAAGTATAGACATCTCTGTACCGACCCCCCAGACTCTACTAAGCTTGTTAGTGAATTCTGAGACCTAAACAACCTAGTGCTCTGATAGAAATTTGTCATGACCCGAACTCCCACCGTTGGGAGCGTGATGGCGCATGACGTTGCACTTGCTAGGTAAGCCAACATTAGAGATTCACAACATAAAAATCTTAAAACTTGCTGAGAATTACTACAATTCAACTCATGATAACTTAATAAGGAAACGAAAATTCATAACAACATCGTGCATATGATATATATATATATATATATATATATATATATATATATATATATATATATATATATATATATATATATATATATATATATATATATATATATATATATATATATATATATATGTATATATCCATGATCTGGAGTCACAACTCATAGACTACTATGATTTATCTACAAGTATTTGGATGAAGGAAAAATACAACTGTTTATGAACCAAAGTAAAACAGTAAAATGAACAGATAGGAGGGGACTCCAGGGTTTGCGGACGTCGGCAGATCTACCTTGGGTCTCCAGGTAAAGAAGTCAATAGCAAAGCTCAGAATTATCTCGGACTTACACCTGGATCTGCATAGAAAGTGCAGAGTGCATCATCAGTACAACCGACCCCATGTACTGGTAAGTGTCGAGCCTATCCTCGGCGAAGTCGAGGCTAGGACAAGACGCCCACATATAACCTGTGCGGTATAATCACAAGTAGCAACAACAGTAATAAAAGAAATAGAATAGGAAACAATGGGAAGGGGACATACAGAGAGGGGGTTCGCAATATAAGGAATGAGAAACAATGATAAGACAGAATCAAACAATATGCTTCAAACGAATTAAGAAAAAAAAACAAAGGAAAATTGCACGGCATCACCCGTCGTGCTTTTACTCTCAACCTCACCATATGAAACAATAGAACGGCACGACATCACCCTTCGTGCATTAACTCTCTCATAATATGACACGGCATCACCCTTTGTGCATTATCACTCACAAAACATGGCACGACGTCACCCTTCGTGTATTAACACTCACTCACAAATATGGCACGACATCACCCTTCGTACTTTACACTCTTCCTCACCCAAACAAAGATCAATAACAACAGAGATACAAAAATATCATAAACCAGTCTTACTTCAATATTTAATGCCACAATATCAATCTCAACCTTGAGTTAATACTCAACAATTACCAAATTTCAGTAAAAACAGGATAAGAGATGCCCAACATAACAACTGGCTAAGCTAAGCATGAACAAGTTGATTAAAGACTACAAAAGTTACAACAATAGGACTCACTCGCATGCTATGACTCGACAACAACGCATAGGTGCTCGTCACCTCACATATACATTGTACTCTACAACCAAACACGTAGACAATAGTCAATCAACACCTGATCCCTCAAGCTAATTAATGAACTCACTGTCCAGCAACCTTCGCACTTGCGAATCCGCATATGCGGACCTGACGTCTGCTTCTTCGGAAACGGACCGGGTCGACTGGGGCCGCACGGATAGGGTTCCGCTTCTGCGGAGAAAGTCTGCATCCGTTGAAAATGGAATCCCAGGCTTGGGCCGCACCTGCGGGTCTTTTGTTCGAACCTGCGACCAAGGCTCGCAGGTGGGGGCACACCAGATCTGGTGCACCACCAGCCCTGTTGAGGTTTGAACTCAACTTGCGCATCGCCCGAATGGCACCCGAGCCCTCGGGGCTCCAAACCAAACATGCGCACAAGTCTATAAACATCATACAGACTTGCTCGTGCGATCAAATCGCCAAAATAACACCTAACCTCGAATTTAACACCAAAACATATGAAATTCACAAGAACGCTTTAAAATTTCTATTTTCTCAACCGAATGTCTGAATCACGTCAAAGCAGTTTCGTTTCTCACCAAATTTCACAGATAAGGTATAAATATCATAACGGGCTTGTGCCGGGATCCGGAACCAAAATACGGACCCGATATCAACAAGATCAAACATTAAGCAAATTCCTTAAAATCATTAATTTTTAGTCTTTCAATTTTAGTCAAAAATTCATTTCTCAAGCTAGAGATCTCGGAATTCGATTCTGGGCATACGCCCAGATCCCATATTTTATTACGGGCCCACTGGGACCGTCGAAATAAGGGTCTGGATCCGTTTACTCAAAACGTTGACCGAAGTCAACTAAAATCACATTTAAAGGCCAAAAATTATTATTTCTTCAATTCCTCGCATAAAAGCTTTTTGAAAATACGTCCGGGCTGCGCACGCAAATCGATGGGGTAAAAATGAGATTTTTAAGGCTAAAGAGCGCAAAATATAGTTCTAAAATACAAGATAACTCTTTGGGTCATCACATCCCATGGAGTAGGTTCATATGGGTAATAACAAGTCATTAGTTGATTAAATATGCACTACTAAATTATCTCTCTTTCTATGGTGTGTGTATATAGTGCTAGACTGTAAGGAATGAGAGACTGGGTTATTAAATTCTTAATCCACTAATCCATAGCCTTTTATAGGTGGTGATTACACTGCACAATACACTTGATGAATGAACCTATATGAGTATGGAGTGGGGATGATCCTATAAAATTTATGGCAAAAAATTTCTTGAGCACTCATGAAAATCAGGCGCGCGCATGGCCTATTTGCGCAAAATCGTGACAAACAACAAAGTGTATGTGGGTATAATGTGATAGATAAGACACTAAACTTACAAAGAATCCTTCGTTCATAGAATTTTTAAATTTCACCAATTGTTTTGTAAGTTTAATCTTATTTTATCTAGATTTGGTTCATAGTCCAAGAGACACCAGATTCGATGCATTATGCTCATTTGTGAAAAGCGAGCAAATTGTTTTCACTATTTATTTAATATTTCTTTTGAGTTACGTGGGGATTGATAGAAAATACTTTTGATATCTCAAAAAAGTAGTATTCCAAAACTATGCCTAGATTCATTTTCATATTATTATATTAATTATTATTATAGTAATTATTTTAAATATATCTGTAACATAAAATTAGTTTAATTTTGAATTCAATTCGGATAAAATAAATCTGATTATTGAATGCTCATTAGTGGGTAGACGTTACTGTTGAAAGAATATTTGACCATTTGACAGCCTTAATGGCTTTGAATTTTAACGTTTTTGTATGTTTGAATTTGAACGTTTTGTAGGCTTTAAAAAACCTTTATGGCTTAGACAATTTTCTTATCAGATTGTGTATTTCTTTTGCGCTATTTATACCTCTTTGTTTTTACATCTTGAAAAGTGTGAAAAGAAAAAAGTAAAAACTTTCCTTCTATTATGCTAGGTTTATTTTGATTAATCTTTGTTGTTTCTGCTCGTAATTGTACCAGAAGAGCTTGTTGAATCCTAGAGAATACACCTAATTTTATTTATTATGGCCTGTGCGAAATATTCTTAATGACTGTGTCATTGACACGCCTCAAGCTAAATATTATTCTCCATAATCCAATATATTTCCAACTAGCACTACATCAACCAAAAAAAATGTTAAAATAGAGTACACTTGCTATGAACTTTCAAATATAAATATAGTTATAGATATCATATGTTATATTAACTAATAGAGCAAATTGCTCAAACGTGCATCCTAGCAATGAACTTAATTATTTTTAATAAATGTATCATGATAATACTTTAACACATTACAGTTGAAGCTAGCATCTATCAGAAACCTCATTTGCTATCCCGTTAGCTACATGCAGGGGCAGAGCTAGGGTGTCGAAAGGAGGTTCTTCCTGTCCTCCATCGTCGAAAAATTATATTATATATTTAAGGTCAAAATGATTTTTTATATATAAATAACAAATGTTGAATTTCTTTGGCTTGTTTGTGGGTCTACTTTTCAATTTTTTGAATCCCCTTATTGTAAATGATACTTTTTTGTAAGCTTGACCTTCCTATTAATCTAAGCAGCATGCGAGCTTTTCTTTTTGTGTGAGGAATGACATAAAGAAAATGGTAATGTAAACTAATACCAATCTTGCAAAGTGCAAGGATAACCATTTCTCTAACAAACTTTCAAGCCAATCTTTTCACTCCCAAATTCTAGCCACTAATTTACGTACGATATCTTTACACAAATAACCAGTCGGATTTATAGATCATATTTTCTAGCCGATATATATGGATTATATACAGATTATATATTATGATACATTATAAATATATTAAATATTCGTTGGTTATTTTTAATTTAAGTGATTGAACGAACGTTTATTTATGTTAATCCTTCTTTTTGTATCAATAGCATACTGACTTTATGTGTTACGTAGACAAATTTAAGTGATTTTTCTTGTTACTAAAAGTAATATAAAAATAGCACGGGCTAGTTAGCTTTCAGACTGGTAATTGAAAAATAGTCAGCGTTTGCAAAGTCATTGAGAAATAGTCACTATTTTGCTGCAACACGAAAAGTTCCAGTATAATATAACATTGAGAATCTAATTATTTCAAAACATTAAGTTTTGATCATATCTCGATATTAAAACCATTTAATTAGTCAGCATCTTTAACCCACCTTGTTTTACAATTATTGAGCTATAAAAACTAGTTGAAATAGAGAAATTGACAGAAACAAATCCAAAAAATTAGTTCCATTCATCATGATAATTAAATCATTTTTTATTTTACTAATTACCTTATATATCATTAACGTTCATCAAATTATAGCTGATGATAATGGTTTACAGTACGAGTTTCATATCATTGATGCTCTACCAGATAATAAAATACAGTTAATATTTCATTGCGCATCTAAAGATGACGAACTTGGATATCATAAACCTAAAGTTGGTGATGATTTTCATTGGCGTTTTCGTATGAATGCTATTGAAAGCACTCTCTTCTTCTGTCATTTTTGGTGGGGTAAAAAACAAAGAGCATTTGAAGTTTTTAATAGGAATTTGGTTAAATATTGTTCAGGTGATTTTCCTACTCATTTTTGTTACTGGAAAGTACAAGCAGATGGTTTTTACCTTGGTGAGACACTTGGTCAACTACAAAAATGGTATGATTGGTCGAATTAATATTCGAATTTGTAATAGTAATATCCATATGGATGTTTTTTTTTTAGTGTTAGTTTATGTTTGGATCAAACGTTTATCATCATACCACACCTGACTGAGTTCTCAGATGTAAAGAACGTAAGAAAAATGAATAGATAATATTGATTAAGAACATGAAGGAAACAAGAACAATTTATTAAAAGAAAATACTGTGTTGTGGTAAGCCACTATTTTGCAAGGGATTGAGTGCAAATCATTAAGACCGGTCGCTCCCCAAGGTTCCACAACAAATTTGGAATTTGCACAAAACAATTGCCCATAATTCGATTGAAGAAGAAGAAAGATGAAGGTGTTTTTTTTGTGTTTAATTTGGGGGTTATGAAATAAAAGGTTGTTACATAATGCAAGTAGCAGTTACAACAAATTAATTATAGATGGCGCAAGAGGGGGGGGGGGGGGGGGGGGGGGAATTGACCCGTTTTTCTTTTGGGGCCAA